>BMAV01024681.1:0-24003 GCA_019973955.1 Trichonephila inaurata madagascariensis | reverse complement strand
ATTTTTTGCCATGTGTTAGGCGTGTTAATGCGGCGTGATCTGTTATTACCTTAATTGGTAATATTCCTAAATATGTTCTAAATTTGTTCAACGCCCATACTACTGTAGACATTCTCTTTCGGTTACTGTGTACTCTCTCTGCGTTGTTCAGTGTACGTGACGCAAATACCACTGGTCTGTTTTGTTGGTTAAGTACTGCTCCTAAAACCAATCGAACTGGCATCTGTAAATAACTCGAATGGTTCCTGAAAGTTTGGTAATTTTAAAACTGGCGCTTTTGTTACCGCCTCCTTGACCTCTTCGAATGCCTTTTGTGCTTCATTGGACCAGACAAATTTTTAAATTTTCGTTTAAGATTATAAAGTGGCTCACAAATATCCGCATAATTTTAATAAATTTCGCGTACCACTGGGACATACCTAAAAACTTGGAAACCTCTTTTGAGTTACGGGGCGGTTTCATCTCTTGTATAGCTCTAACCTTTGTCTCATCCGTTTTAATTCCTTCTTTACTAATAATTAATCCCAAATATTTCAATTCATCGCACCCGAATTTACATTTTTCCTTATTTAATGTCAATCCTGCATCCTTTAACAACGAAAAAACTTCCCTTAAATGTTCAACATGGTGAGTGAATGATGGAGACGTAATAATAACGTCGTCCATGTAAACACTCACAAACTTCCCTATCACCGGTTTTAGGATTATGTCAATTGCTTTTTGAAAATTGGGAGCTGCTCCTGATAAACCGAATGGCATCCGCTTGAAAGCATAAGTGCCACTTTTTACTACAAATGCAGTCTTAACTATATCGCTGGGGTTTACTGCCATTTGAAAGTACCCACTTCTTAGATCAAGAGATGACATTATTGTTGTATATGGTATGTTCGTTAATAAATCATCTATTAACGGTAAAGGGTATCGCGGATACTTTGTGATCGAATTTAATTTTCTATAGTCTACTGCAAATCTATATGCTTCCGGATTATCCGGTGGTAACCCATTATTTTTTCTTGCATAATACAACAGGTGACGCGTATGGGGACTGAATTGGAACAATCGTTTCCTCTTGTAACATTTTTTGTATGTGAAAATCTATTATTGCTTGCTTAGTGCGATCATACTTATAAGGCCTTGAAGCTACTGGTGGGTTATCTCCCGTGTCAATTTCATGGTATAAAACATGAGTAAGACCTGGTTTGTCTGAAAATAACCCTTTAAAACTACTAAACAATTTTTGTAGTTTTTGTTTTTCTACTTCCCCCAATTTTGTTTTAGATAAATCTATCTCAACTTTTTCCTCTTTAATTGGTTCAACCACCTTATTTATTTGAGAATCTGGAATTTTCAACGATTTTTGATTAAAATCTAATACGATTCTTGACGCACTTATGAAATCTATACCTAGAATACATGGGTATTCTAAATCTTTCAACACATGAAATGACCAATTTCTTTCGGAATTGTCTGATCCTAATTTTCAATTCTACAATCCCCTGTTTTGGCATTTCGCACCCTGTGCTGTTATTACCTGGGCTCGGATTTTTAATTTGCTTATAGAAAAATATTTTCTATATACTTTTCCGATATAAATGATTTATCTGCTCCGGTGTCCCATAGCGCTTTCAAAAATGTGTTATTTAATAAATAGGCACGTGGGGAAGTTCTACGGGTGCTATACATATCGGAGAAAGTCTAATTGTTCTCTTGTCGACACCTCTTGAGGTTGATCATTAACCTTACAATATTTAATCGTCCCCTTTGCGTCCTATCGCCTCGATTGAAATTATCACTCGAACCCTTATTTCTACGGTCCCTCTATTAAAATTATCATTTCGCTCATTTCGAAATGAGTAACCCCTATTGTTGAATCTCTGATCATTATTATGAAACCTATTCCTCTCAGAACCCTCTATTATTTTAATGGCTATTCTCGTAAGACTCATTTCTACTGTTATTTGGTCTACGCCTTATTTCCCCAGAATTCCTCCAGTTTCTACCATTAGCTTCGGAAATTAGGCATCCTATGCGCATTTTGACCTCGTCTTTCTATATTATCGTTCTGATAAACCCCTTGTAATTTGCAAGAATATCTCTTCGAATTTTAGCCAAGACTTCTAAAAGTTGTATCGTGTTTTGTGGATTTCTGACCTACGTAGTCCTGATCTGTGGTTCGAGTCGTGAACTAAAATATGATCCACTAAGTCTGCTTGGGATATTCCTAATTTAAACTTCTCTATTTTAGTAATCTATACACAAAAATCAGTAGCTCCTGATTTCTTCCTGGGATGCATAAACCTGACTGTAGTTCTTTCTTATTTTGACTCTGCGGGAAAAGCCTCTGCTAATTCAGTTTTGAGCTGCAAAACTGTGTACGCTGTATTTTGCACTCAACAACGAACCAAATATCGAATACCAATCTTGAGCCCTTCTGAGATGACTTTTTGGTAGCATGACAGATTACTTGATTTCAAGTAACTGTATGTTATTATTGATACACTCGATAAACTCTGTTCCTCCGACCCCAGCAAAAGTACATTTCAGTAACCTCGTATTTCCCACCCCATTACCTAACCCAGAATTAAATACGCTCGCAGCCATTGAGACAGCCGCCATCCTGTGATGACCATAAGTCGTGCCGGTTCCGCGTAAGCTAGAGGTGGATTATCAAAAATGACAGAGACATAATAATTTAATACAACTTTTATTAAGATTAACTTATATTACTTGTAAATTCAATTTGACAATTTTAATTAAAGTGAGAGTCACCCAAATTAAATCACGTATTTAAGTCAGGATCACGCAACTAGATCCTTTATCTCTAATTATCGCGTAAATAATCCTATTCATCTAATTACTATATCCAATATTACCTTTTTCAGTTCTGGTTCCTTGACCTAGAGAATATTATCTATAAACTTTATATATGAAGATTCTTGATCCGCAATGCTGCTAATTCTTGACTGCTAATTTTGATCCGCAAGATTTCACACTAAGCCGTCACGCTATCGACTCAGAAAATAATTCCATTAATACTATTCTGAGCTTGCCGCTATATTTCTCCTAGGCTTGCCACGCTATCCTTTATAGTATATCTCCATTTACATATTATGATCAAGCTTATCTTCTTTGGTATTGGGTTGGAAAAAGTTTTGCCATTAATCGTGGCCGTCAAAGAACATAGGAGTCATGTTAACAGAAAGACGCGAGAGACGTCACAGTTTATCTTAGTTATTATACGAAACTGCTTAAAAAACAGTGATATATTCACAAAAGGAACTGTTAATTTTGTAATAAAACAGGGATTGATAAATCTGAAGCTTAAAACACTTCTACTCTTACTCAGAACATACACAAAAAATTTCACTAAATTATTTCGAAAACTTTTTGAGCAATTGTTGTCCCCTGTTTTTATTTCTTTTTAAAACACACATTTTGAGTAAAACGCATTTTAAAGATTACATTTTGCTTAAAGTATAGTTGCATCTACTTTTACTAAAACACTTTTAGTTTTTATTCTACTGGATGGAAAATAATAAACTAGGTATTTTTATAAAGGCAATAAGATGGCCTATACAATAAAACCATAAAATAAATTGTTAATATTCGTCAAGATTCCCAATTTCAGGGTAGTCCGATACCTTAATCATACATAACAAAGATAAATTTATCGGAAATTTGTTTCATTCGTTAAAATTTTTTCATTGGTTCATAAAAGTACATTTTCAGTTAAAAAATTGATTAAACATAACCAGAAAACAAGTTTTTTTTAAAAATTACTAGAGTCAAGTCCCACTTTTGGTCTCTACCAAGAAAAAATTTTATTCTAAATACTTTTGATTAAATAATACAATTGCATTATATAAATATGTATATACATATGACAGAATCACAATATTCTATACATGGTGTTGGTCTATTATATATATATTTTTGTTTGTTACTATTTATTCCTTCATAAATCAACTTTTTCAGAAATTAGGACATCCCAGTTAGGATTCGAACCCTCGTCCTTTGGATTAGAAGTCCATTGCGCTACAAGGACACAACGAGTGATTTTCCTTTCTATATATGCTGTTGGACTATTATTTTTGTGTGTTACTATTTAATAAGGTAACCAGTTTTTTTACAATGAAAAGGAGGACGCGCGCTAAAAATTTAAGAAAAAGTTACAACGTAAATATAATGAAATATTTTATTAATTCAAATAAAATTACGCTAATTACGCTTGCATTCCCTTTAATTATTTACTTAAACAAGTATTTTCTCATTAAATGATTTTTTTTTGTTTGTCAATATATTATTTTGTAATACATCGGAAATTTTGGAGTAAAAAACATCATTCATCTTAATGCAACTGCAAGCCAAAATATCAACACCTAATCTTGATTTCTCACTTGTGGAAAAATTACCAACTGAAAATACTCTTTCAATTGGTGCATTAGTACCATTGCAGCACAATGTAAATTCAAAAAAAAAAAAAAAAACTAAATTTTCATATGGAATGTATTTACTTTTGAAATAGTTATAAGGATTTCAACCCATCAGCATGTTGATTTTCCAATTGTTCCAATTTATTAGAATTTAAATATACATTGTCTTCTAATTTATTCAAACAGACAATTGTCATCGATTTTAATATCGGGTATTTCTTTCGATAAAAACTCAACACAATTTTCTATATTTGACCAATTTACTTGCGATGAAATCAAAGAACACCGTTGAAAACTGTTACTTCCTTTCGGTATTTGTTTCAAACCATTCTTCGACATAATGGAAACACACATATTTGGTTCATCTCTGAACAGAGATTAACAGATCAATTTTAAAATATTGAAGAGGAGGACAAGTAGGAGGACACTTATCGAGGAAGGACAGACCTATAATAAGAGGACTGTCCTTCCTAAAGGAGGACGGTTGGTCATCTTATATTTATTCATTAATTCAATTTAATTACTGAATTAATATTTGGGAAAACTGCATTAACATCAAGTATCAACCACTACAAGTTTAAAAAAATGTATTTGAACTTGAATGAATGAATAGAAAGTATTTTATTAACGAGTGGAAATTTGAACAAGATATATACATATATAAAGGATGAATGATCTAATAGTAGGAATTGAAAAAAATGGTTAAAATTAGGAGGAACAATAAGGAACCCCATTTTCATCTTTAACCCCAAGTTTCCCCAATGTTTTAGTCACTAATAACAGGAACAATACATTTATCCTCCATAAAATGACTCGTCATCATTTCCTTGTTATAATATTGCAATTTTTTGACCTTTCAAAATAGCTTTCTCACTGTCTAGAAGAAAATGACGAAGTTAAGTGTTTCACTGCTGTAGAAACCGGCGACAGCTTTGTTAGACAATCCTTTCGTTTTTCGTATCTTAAAATGTTTATTCTACCATAACTTTTTTCAAGTGCTTTTTTTCTCTATCTTTTTAATTTTTTTCGCTGCATATATCCTTGCGATAAACAGAGTTATCAAGGTTTTCGTCACTAAAGCAGTAGATATCGGTTAGCTCTGCAGTCTGTTCGAAGGACCGGCGTATTGTGAGTCAAATTTTATAATACCATGGCAAGGTAAGAGTTTTTTTTTATTGAAAAAGTATGATACAAATTCTTTTTGAATTAAAGTTCAGTTGAAATTATATATTCTATAAAATATATTTCCGGAATTTTTTTAAGGTACGTGACTACGTTCGAAACCGTGATTTTGAAAAAAGTGTGAATGGAACAATCGTTTTGATATTTAGTGTCAATTGAATTAGATTAGACGTATATATATAATTGGTTTATAAGAATATTATTACAAGAAAAAATTATTTAAATCCCTTTTTTTTTTAACAAAAATGAAAAAAGAATGACATATTTTCAGAGTATTTTCCTTTTATCAAAACGTTTTCTAAAATATACTATTTTTTTCTATATAGAGCTAGGACTTCTATTCCAGGGTCGAACTAAAATTTTTGAAATACAGTAATACCCCGAACTTACGCGATAGGTAGTACTGAGTAATAATCACGTAAGTGTGTTTGTTGAATTCACGTTAAGTCGAGGGATCATTTCGCATATAAATGTATATACAGGAGAATGACGTTTATCCGAATCACAACACAACTGGGATCGGACACCGTTCAGATAACTGAAAACCGAATGCGATCCATGCAGTATATGAAACCGGACACTATACGAATGGGGAAAAGTGTGGGAACACATGCGGGAAAACTGCTTGAAGAAAAAGCAAAATAGGTGCAAAATGTCGCAATTTTACCTTTATTGTGGAAAATAATCGCTTATTTTTCGCTGTAACATTGTAGACTTCGTCTTTTCGCTGCAAGGTCTCTGATTCTCTTGAGAAGCAGTAGTTGAGTAGGACAGCACTCTGATTGTTGTTCGTATCACTCCATAGCTGTCTCTAACGCAGAAAACGCGTCAACATTTGATGGACCCTTGCTACTTTCGTTGTTGTTGTTGTCCTTGTCTTCATCCGTTTCATCGTCGACAGGGTCGGATTCTTCTTGCACGAAAGTCACAATCTCGTCATCATTTAGCATTTGAAATTCCCAGTCTTCTGCATCGCATGCCATCCAGGTTTCTACATCTTCATCGCATTCCTGAAATCCTTGGATTGATTGGACACAAAGTCTGTAATCTCCTTCCTGTGGTCGTCATTGAAGTGTTTTTCGCATTCTAAATATGGCCACAGCTTATTCTATGCATTTTTCAGGCTCTGTCTTTCGAACGGTAAAAATGGGTCCGGATATTTGACGCTCCGGATAATAAGTTCGGATAAACTACGTTCTACTATATATATATTTAAACACCAGTCACACTTCATTTCTCCCGTTAAAAGGATTAAATTCTAAATTGCTTACAAATACATTTTTTAGCGTCTAGGTGTGGCCTTGGTAGCTTAGAAGTCATGGACACGGATTCATGGTTGGCATGTCACGAGTTTGAGCCAATGCTACTGAAAACCCGCCGTGTAGAGCAGCTGATGTACGTTCAATCTGTCGTTGCTCAAAGCCCTCCCGTTAGTGTGGTGTGGCAGTTCGGAGAGCGGAATGCCATCTCAGGTGTTGTCTTTGTCTCCTGACCATGGTTTAAAATTACGACATCCGTCGCCAGTAGCTCCTGCATTGCTCTATAATTCGACGTTAATATACACTCTCTCCCACTCAGCGCTAGTGGTCAAAGCATCGGATCGTGGCTGGTGGGTCATGTGTGTGTGAGTTCAAGCCCAGTACCACTAAAGACCCGCCATGTAGTGGAGCGATGCACGTTAAATTTGTCGAAAGCTCAAACGTCCTTCCGTTGGCGTGGTAGTTAGGAGTAGGGGATGCTAACTCAGGTGACGTCCTAATCACTTGACAATGGTTCAAAATGACGAAGTCCATCGCCAAAAGCCGTGTAGCTCAACAGTGTGTGCGACGTTAATATTCATTCACCCTCTCAGCGAATAGGTGGAGCCAAGTTTTCACTTAAATCCACCTACTTAGTATATATATGTTACCGTTAAAGTATATAACTCAGTTATTTCATAGAAGAACTAGGTATTTCATGAAATAACTAGACAAGTCATTTAAAGTATATAATAGATGAAACATTTAATACTTTACCCAGTTATTCTGTGAAATTTGAGTGAGTGAGTGAATATTAACGTCGCACTGTTCAGCTACACGAGGGCTTTTGGCGACGAACCAGGTAACTTTGAACCATGGTCAAGTGATGTGGACGACACCTGAGCTGGCACCTCCCTCTCCTAACTATCACACCACCCCATCGGGAGGACGTTTGAGTTCTCGACAGATTTAACGAGCATCGTTGCCCTACACGGCGGGTCTTTAGTGGTACTGGGCTCGAACTCCTGACATGCCTGCCATGATCCGATACCTTGACCACTGGGCTACCGCAGCCCTAATTCTGTGAAATAACTGGTCATTCTATGAAAAAAACTAATGATAGACCGTTGAAATAAGAAAAAAGACAATTTCAAAGTTATTTTATAAATTAATTGATCATAAATAGCTAAAACCTTTCTCAAAATACATTTTTCCCCTATTGTGGATGATTAATTGATAAATAAAAAGGAAAAGCAGATGGTATAACTTATATTTCTCATATTACTAACATTAGTTATAAGGGAATAAAAAAAAAGAATTTGTGTGTGATCTCTGCATTTTTTTACTTCCACTCCTTGAACTTCAAGGATATCATAATGCTGGAGTAACCAACAATCATGTGGTGCTTTTTTTTAAAACTATTTTAGCACTTTTTAGTTCTGCTACCAAAGTTAATAATTTATCACGAGTATGCAGCACTGGTTTCCTTTGTTTCTTTGTGAATCTTTATTTAATAAAGATTCAAATCTCTCTTGCGCATTTACATGTTTCTTTATTTACATGTTGGTCTCTCATACCTGCAGATGCCATTACTTGAAAACAGGTTGCAAAAATATTTGTTATAATACTCCAAAATGTAAAACGCTAATATATAAATACTTCGTCTAAATTCTACGTTTAAAAGTAATGGAATAAAAAAAGAATACACACACATCATTGCAAAGAAGCTATAAGCGATTCAAAACTGACTAAAAGCAGCTAGAATCGGTTCAAGGAACTTTTGAGTGCTGTATTTCATATACTTTAAGGGGATCCAGTAATCATAATTCTATATAACACCTTATTACGTCGTAGAATTCAATCATTTTATATACTTTAACTGACTTGTCTCGTTATTTCCTGAAATACCTAGTTATTGTATGAAATAAGGGATTTCACACTCTTAAACGGTAACATTTTTTTAAAAAATTATATTATTTCCCTTCACTTAGTCTAGTGTGATTATAGCATTCCTTTTTACTCTCCCTAGAGTGTATTTTACCTAGCTGAGAGAATGTAAGGATTTTTTGCCTCTTTTCTCGATCTATATTTGTATCAAAAGGACGCACAATGGCCACTCTCTAATATGTTTATACTGGCCGCGGTAGCCGAGTGGTATAGTTATCGGATCGTGACTTACCTTGTCACGAGTTCGAGCCCAGTACCACTAAAGATCCACCATGTAGGGCAGCGATGCACGTTAAATCTGTCGAGAGCTGAAATGTTTTCCCGTTGGTGTGGTGTGGTAGTTAGGAGAGGGGGTGCCACATCACTTAACCATGGTTCAAAATTACGTGGTCCGTCGCCAAAAGCCCTCGTGTAACTGAACAGTAGCTGTGTCGTTAATATTCAATCAATCAATCTAATATGTTTATAATACGTTAGTAAATTTGTCTTACTATAATGCTATATGACACCAATCAATCAAAACCTAAGATTTGGAATGATTTGGAAGTTATAAAAGTACGGTACCAGTTCTTGTATCGTCAACGTCACTTGCCAAAAGTCCATAATTATTAGCTCTGTTGCTGTAAATAAAGGCCGTTAACGCAAGGCAAAACAATAAATCCGCGTTAGTGACAGTGTATTCTCAAGACTTATCTTCATATCACATTCCTGTAAAGTATATACTTCTACATATCGAATTGTAGTGGGTCTTGACGTCATCGCATGGTGTAGTATGATTTATAATGCGGTAGCTCAAGTGTCATTCTTGTATTTTCTTGTGGCCCATTGCATAAAGTTGTGAGCTTTGAAACAAAGAATATACGGTTCAACTTCTGAATCCTATAGAATTAACAGAAACTGCTTCATGTTAAATAGAATGGTGTTAAAAACCCTCATATAGTGTACTATAGAGAGTGAATGTGTGTGTGAGTGTTTAGTAATGTCTCACTATAAAGCCGCATTCACATCAAGGCAGTCACCGTCGAGCTTCAAGCGTCTAGCCAATCAGAGAATTCATCTCGGGCGAGATGAAATCTCTGATTGGCTAGACTCTCAACGCTTGACGCTGACAACCTTAAAGCAACACGTGGCCGTAGTGGCCTAGTGGTCAAGGTAACAGTCTCGTGGCTGGCGTGTCATGATTTCGAGCGTAGTACCGCTAAAACCTGCTGTGAAGTGAGGCGATGCTCGTTAAATCTGTCGAGAGCTTGGTGTGGGAGGAGGGGGGAAGCTAGGAGAGGGCGGTAGCTTAGGTGTCGTCCTCGTCACTTAAACGTGGTTCAGTATTGCAAATCCATCGCCAAAAACCCTCGAGTTGCTGAATAATGCGACGTTCTCACTCATAAGGCAACACGGGTCCTTTTTAGAAACGAACCTCACAATTTTAAGCCTCAGTCAAGTGACGAGAGGATGATATTTGAGCTGGCACCTCTCTCCCAACAAGCGCACCATGCCAACGAGAGGGCTTTGAGCCTCAATAGACTAAACGCACTTCAGCCTCTCATCACGGCGAGCCTTCCTGGCATCAGAACTCGAAAATATGACTTTATAGAAGCAAAGAACGTCTTGAATACCTATTCACAACATAATACATAGACCATAATAATAACCGAGTGATCATGGTCACGAACTCGTGTACGACATTATCAAGTCACGGGCTGGAGTCCTAATGCCACCGAAGACTCGCTGTATAGAAGGGCTGATGTACGAATGATGATGAAGGGCTGTGGGTCAAGGTCCTTATTTTAGCATGGTGAGGAAGTTTGGACAGAAGAGTGTCTACTCCGGTGTCGTTCTCGTCACATGATCAGGGTTTAAAATAGCCAATAGTCCTCATGTTGCTTCAGAGTTAGACGTAAATTAAAATCAAATAGTAGTATAAGAAAATGAGCGAGTGATTTAATATTAGCGTTGCACTATTCAGCTGCACAAAGGCTTTTGGCGACGGACCTCGTAATTTTGCCCCATAGTCAAGTGACGAGGACGACACCTCAGCTGGAACCTCTCCTAACTTTCACATAACACCAACGGGGGGACTCTGCAGGGGTGGTTCCTTAGCGATACAAGGCTCGAACTGATGACCTTCCAGCCACGAGTCCGTTACCTTGACCACTAGGCTACCACAGCCATAAATTAACCTCGCACTATACAACTGCACGGGGCTATTGGTGACGGACCTTGGAAGTTTGAACCAAGTTAAATGACAAAGATGACATCTGAGCAGCCACTTCGCCCTATCCTAGCTTCCACATCGCACAAACGGGAGGACGCTTAAGCCTTGACATATTTAACGTGCATCGTCCCCTTCTGCACGGTGGATTTTCAGCGGTTCTCGTCTCGAACTCATGACACGCCGGCCACGAGTCCGTTAGCTTGATCACTAGGCTACCGAGGCCACAAATCGAATCGAAGCGTAAAAAAAAAGGGGAAAAAATTAAAAACCGTAACTGAAACTGTATAAAAGAATTTTTCACAAACGACATCAGTCTTAAGCTAAGATCTAATTCATAATACATCGGAGCACATAAGGCTTTAGCCAAGTCTCCATTTTTACAGTGTTCATCACTGTACTGAACGACATCAGTATAAAGTGCTTTGGGTGACTCGTATAAACACGCTGGTAGCTTCTGAACAAAATATTAATATGGACGAATATAGTGTATACCGAAAAGAGCATGTTATGTTCCATAAACTGGATAATTGGTTTGAAAAATTAGATTCTCACTATCTGCAATCAAGTCTCGTATACTTAAAAATGTCATCCACCAAAAATTTAGTTCTTGGATTGATGGCGAATCGTTGTTCGTTCACAACCGACAGATCAGAATTGCATCGCGTACGAAGAAGGCTGATAGCCCAATTTTTTACACACTGGAATAAAGTAGCTCAAGTAACTTACGAAGAAATTTGCGAATGCCGATGCGACATTCAATACCTGTTTGAGGATGTGCGGGATTTGCTTCTGAATCTTCGTTCAAACGAAGATGATGATTTTCCGATTCTTCCCCGTAGAATACGAGATCTCAACATGCTAGTGGAAACATTCGAATCTCTAGTGGAAAAATTAGATGAAACTTTATCTAAAATATGTGAACTTGTTGAACATTTTTGGAATATGTGAGTGAAGAGTTATTTTCCTTATATCCGTTTTATGACTCCATACATCAAGATAAATGATACCGGTGGAAAATTTTATGTATATATGCGCTTTTACAGAAATCTGTTTTTAAAAATTCAAGTGAAAACATTGTTATATTTTGTGATGTACATGAAATATGTAGGAGGAATTATGTAAGACATGAACGCAATTTTTATCAAGTTGTTTGTTCTATGTAAAAGAATTCGTTTGTGATGAGTAGAATTATGTTCTTCAGTGGTGAATTTTAATTAAAGTGTATGTGTGTGTGGTTCAGTTGAAGCCTGAATAATTATATACACTGATGGGAAAAACATCTCGACACCAAGAAAGACTTGTATTAGATAAACGAAATTTGGTAGGCGTGTTTATACATCTAAAAGATGACATTGATTAAAATTTTGTGCTTAAGTGTCGTGCTAGTTGCATCGCTCAGAATTTACAAATTAGGGTTGATACAAAAACGTGCTGGAAAGTTCGTGAACGTTATTTGTCTGTGAAATTCGATACATTGAGTTGATGTTAGCAAAGAATGCATTTCAGAAGACGAAGCAGCCATTATCAAGAACTCGCAGAGTTTGAACGACGTGGAGTTTCTTTCCGCGATATTGCAGAAAGACTTCGCCGAAATGTATCCATTGTTAATGATTGTTGGGAGCAGTGGTCAAGGGATGGTACTGCCCCATGTAGACCGGGTTCCGGGAGGCCAAGAACTCCTGGTATTACTGATAGGGAAGACCGCGGTATTCGGTGTACGCATCGGCTGTTGTGCATCGTACTGCGCGTCTGTGGTATAAATTCGAGCTGCAGTTGGTACCACAGTGACACACCAAACTGTTAGAAATCGGTAACTTCAGGGGCAGCTCCGAGCCTGGCGCCTCATAGCGTGTATTTCACTGACTCCAAGACATTACCGTTTGTGTCACCAGCGGTGTCACGCCAGAGCTCATTGGAGGACGGAGTGGATATCTGTTGAGTTTTGAGATGAAAGCAGGTTCCTCCTCGGTGCCAGTGATGGCCATGTGTCTATCGGAAGGAGGCCAGGGGAACTCCTGCAATCAAACTGTCAGTGACCTCGACACACTGCACCTACACCTAGAGTCCTGATCTGGAAGCAATTTCTTAAAACTGCAGAATTCTCTTGGTTATTCCAAACACGCTGACTGCAGATTTGTACATCAGTCTGGTAATTCAACCTATAGTACTGCCATTCATAAGCAGTATCCAAAGGGGAGTTTTAAAACAGGATAATGCTCACTCTTACAACGTTGTTGTAACGCAATGTGCTCAACAGAGAGTTGAAATGTTACCTAGGAATGCGATATCAACACATCTGTCTCCAACTGAACATGTATGGGATATCATTAGACTATTACTTCAGCCTCATCCACAGCCAGCACTGACCGTCCTAGTGTAAATAACAAGTAAGTAATCATGGAATTCCTTTACCACAAAGTGACATTCGGCACCTGTGTGACGAAATGCATGAACGTTTGTAGGCTTGCTTACTAAATTCTGGAGGTTATACCAGCTATTAATGTAACAGCATTTTCTTGAGTTTAAACTAACCTGTGAACTTGAAAATTTAATCAATTGAACATGTTAACTAGACAATCGAATTGTCCAAATTTCATTAATGTAGTAAGGGAGACCGGGGCAAAAGATGACTATGTTAACAATTTTTGCTTATTAATTTATTTTTAAGGATAAAAAAAAATTAATTTTACATGAAGTGTTAGAGTAGTCCTTTGTAGTATTAAATATATTACCATTTAAATTTTCAAATAAAAAAAAATTTTTTTTTTATAACCTTAACAAATGGTCATCTTACCCCAATACTGGGGCAAGATGGCTTTGGCCTTGAGGCAAGATGACAACATTGAGAAAGGTTGAACATATTTTATCTTTTGAGTATATTACATGTGGTTTAACAAATAATAACTGTGTTTTTACATCTTACTAAGTATCGAACTAAGCATAATGCATTGTAGCGTAATGTTCAAGCGTTTAGTTGTGCAGCTAACAATAGTCACAAATAAAAGTGCCATTTTCATAATTGGAACATTCTTCATGCCACCACTCTTGGCATTTACAGCATTTGATCCATTCTTTTGTTGGAGGGTCACAATATTTCTCTTCACAAGCAGGGCATCTTATAACACCATCCTTTGAAGTTGATGCAACTGGACTGTTTGACCTGGATTTTATAGACTTAGCCCTACAGGAACTTGGTTTGAATTTTTTAAATCCCTTTTTAGCTTTACGAGCTCTCTATGTTTTTTTAAAAGTGTTTTCTGTTCTTCCTTCTACTTTTCCTTGATGGGTGTGCTTGTAAGAATGCTTGAGCTCACTTTTTTGCTTTTTCCTCATTGTGTTGCTTTAGAGCAATAGTTTGAAATAAATAAATAAATAAAAACACTAACAGGCTTCTTTGGTGCATTGGAATCAGAATTTGCCATAAGTTCTGGTTCTTCTGGAAGGTTTATATGTTGGTTTTCTTCTACCATGGTCTGAGGATTAACACTATTATTCTATATTTTAAAACCTCCACCATTGCGGGGTGTAGCCTACAACTTCGAAAAGTGTTGCCTAGGGAAAACCAATCGAACGATACCGGTCGTAAAGGAATCGCACTGTTGTAATCGAAGATATTGAGGTGTTTCATTTTTTGAGCTTCATAGGGTTTTTCTTTAGGGAGCTGGGGGGGCTAAGCGGATGGCAAAAATGTTTATCATTGGTCACCTCCTTTCGAACGACACATTCCCCGATCCAATGCACTCCTTAGCCTCGAAGGAGATAGAAGCGCAAGGTCACGCGGACAAACAAGCACTTACAGTCAGTCACAAAAGTCTACATACACCTATCAAAATAGGGTTATCTCTAAAACTAATTAAGTTTCGATTTGAAAAACTATATCAATCTTTCAATTTCAGTGAAAAATATGCTTTTCACAATAAAAAGTTCAGAAATAATAATTACTGGGAAATTTTGTAAAAAGTGTAGCGATTGTCACGTCACAAGTCTGCATACACTCGATTGGCTGATAAGAATTTTGCATACAAATTTTTTTCAAAGATCACCTTAGTTTGAGGTGACACGTGTTGTTCTATATTCTAATCTTCATTTTCCGCGATTTTTCAGCATTGTAACTTCAACAAAATGAGCCAGGGAAAGGAAACATCTTTAGAACGAAATCGGATCGTAAAGTTGTGAAAGGGGAAAAGAAATCTTATTCCGAAATTGCCAAAATTGTAAAAAAAACCTCGGTCAACTGTGCAAACAATCTATAGAAATTAAGTTATGCGTGGAAATGTGCTCACCAAATCTCGATGTGGTCGTCCACACAAGCTTAGTGATCGTGATGCAAGAGCCATAGTAAGAAAAGTGAAGAAAAATCCGAAAATTAGTGCTCCAAAATTAGCTGATCAAATTGCAACAGCAAGTGGAAAGAAAGTACATCCAGAAACTGTTCGTAGAATTCTTCGATAAGGCGGTTACAATGGCAGAGTTTCCAGCAGGTAACCGTTCATATCATTTGTGAACCAACAGAAGAGACTTGATTTTGCTTCTCCACACGTTGACAAGGATTTTGACTTTTGGAAAACAGTTGTATTCACCGATGAGAGCAAATTCAACGTGTTTAGAAGTGATGGCCGCGCGGAAAAGTCTGGAGAAAAAAAACACAGCAATGAACCCCGAGAATTTGACTCCAACTGTGAAACACGGCGGATGTAGTGTGGTGGTTTGGGGCGCAATGGCGGCAACTGGAGTGGGCAATTTGGTGTTCATCGATGGCAACATGAATAAATTTGGATACATAAAGATTCTGCAAAGCAATCTATACCCCTCGGTCCAAAAATTGGGACTTGGGAGTAACTTTGTCTTTCACAACAAGACAACGATCCGAAGCACACAGCTAAGATTGTTAAGGAATGGCTGCTCTACCGCACGCCTAAACAACTGCATTCACCGCCACAGTCACCAGACCTTAATTCCATTGAACACCTCTGGGATGGAAGTTCATAGAAGAATTCGGCAACAAGCAATATCCAGCAAGGAAACTCTGAGGAAGGCCATAGAACATGCCTGGGCCCAAATTTCACCTGAGACGACGAAGAATCTTATGTCAATGCCAAACCGAATGCGGGCAGTTATTGCTTCAAAGGGAGGTCCTACAAAATATTAACATTACATTTTTGCTTATTAATTATTGCAAATTGTGTTGTTCTGTCCCTGTATGTAGACTCTCGTGACTATATAATTTCATATTTTGTTTATTTTTGATATATTTTAATGAATATGTTCATAATTTTCTTTATTAGATATCAATTATTATCGAAGATAATTACGAAAATAAAGTTGTATTTTCGAAAATATAAGTATCGTGCTAGATCTGTGTGTATTGGGGGGTGTATGTAGACTTTTGTGACTGACTGTACATGATTTAATAGAATAGACAACATAGTTCAATAAATTCCGAAACACGAGATGACGAGCTTGTCATCTTGCCCCGGACTGCCTGTTTAAAAATATTCGTTTCCATTGCCATGAAGGAAGTCAATTAAGTTACATTTATTTATGGTAATAGTTAACATTTAAACTAAGTTACTCATAAATATCAAAGATAATTGATATATCTTGCCTGTATCTGTAGAAGAGATTATTTACACATGTATAAAAGTTATATCGTGGCAGCTGTAAGCGCAATCAAAGCTTCATAACCTACACAAAAATGGCGAGTTCAGCTTCTCTATACTATTGTTTAACGAACGGCCAATAGGAGAGCCAGTAGTATGCGGTGGACCTAACGGAAAAATTAAGACATTCGTTATCTTGCCCCGGTCTCCCCTAATAATTTTTTCAACCCGTAAGTGTATTATGCTAATCATATTTCCTTTTCTGTTTCATCAAGTCAATTTTTTTCGTACTTGGAATTTGTGACGCTACTGTGGAATCTACTGAATAATGAAAGATGTAGGATTGCCTCCGAGTGTGGAATCCAACAGCAGGAACTTCGCATTTGGAACCTTTTAAATTTATGTATTCGTCTGATTTTATTGGAAACGCTATTTAAAAATTCCAAGCAAAATATTTAGAATGTGAATTAGGAAACTAATTTGAAAGTACCTGTACCTATTTTACAACAACCGTACCCTTTATTTACTATCAGGCGGGCACGTACGCATCGGAGTGAATGGAGCAGAATTCTGATTTTCATTAAGCACCAAATGTCAGCAAAAATTTACTTTGAACTATTTACTTTCCTGTAGACATTTATCCAAAATCCTTTTTAGAAGAAGTTTCGTTTGTGGACACAAAAATAGTAGAAATGGAGCTGGTTTTTAGTTAGCAAAGATTTTTAAATGGTTGGTATTGAACGTAATAAACAGTGAGGAGATGGTTTTAAATCCTTACGCTCCATCATTTTTATCCATGTTTACAAAACACTCGTATTCTTACCGGGATATTAAAAAGATTTTTCCTACAATCATCTTATCTTTTAATGTACTGTAACATCGTCACAGTAGTTAGCAAACAAGAAAATTTGTCACAGTCTCATTTTAAAATTTAAAACAGTATTTAATAGCTTCATATGTTACTAAAAAGTCCAATAAATATGCCAAGCCGGGCGGACAGTCTTTTCCACGGGAGTTCAATCCCCTTTCCCGAAAGGCACTCGCTATTCCCTTTTCTTTTCAGGGCTCCTATCCAGTTTGTCTCCTTCCAGGGCTCTATCTCCCTGTTTCCATCCAGGGCTCCATCTGTCTCACTCCAGGGCTCTATCTCTCTGTTTCCATCCAGGGCTCTCTCCAAGTTTCTTCCTCTCCGTCCGTCTCACTCCAGGGCTCTATCCCTCTGTTTCCATCCAGGGCTCTCTCCAAGTTTTTCCTCTCCCCCTCTCCTCAAAATCCACCCCTTTTAAACACCAGGAGCGGGTTCACAACACGCCCCTCGTCTTCCTCATTGGCAGGTAAAAAGGCCTGCCCTCGTCCCCGGGCCACTTTCGTCTCCCATTTGCGCGGCAAACACAAACACATTCCTCGTCTGTCTGGAATCCAAGGGCGCCATAATTCTCATCCAACTTCTGAAATTCCCATTCATCTCACCACCTAGGCCTCATAGCCCTATTCTCTAGGCACCAACATTCATACAGGCTTCGCCTATACGTCAACCTATTGTCACCGGCATTCTTTAGCCATTGTAAATTCCAGACTCGATGTCTGCGTTTGTCCGAGGCCAGTCAATACACAATGACCCCATAGCCACGTGCTCTTGTCACCCAACGTCTGTTTGGGGCCATAAAACTTCAGATGAATAGATGGGTGAGGTTCACCCCAATCGAAGACGTCACAGTACCATATATAGCTAAATACGAAATTTTAGTGGGTTTAATGTAAAAGATCAAACTGAGAAAAATAGTCACAGCAATAATAGTAAACTAAGAAGTGTTGGGCTTGAGTTAGGTGATAAGCAAACGAAAACATAATCACATGTCCTCTTCATCACGTGATTGTGACATCACGTGAACAGAGTCCATTACATATATCATTCATGGGAAAAAGATTATGGGGAAAGGGGCCATATTTTATACATTATTTGAAAATTCTATTGTGGAGATGTAAGAATAATAATGATCTAATTCTGAAAGACAGAATTATAGAAAAAATGTTCTACAAAATTGCAGTTCCAGACAGAAGTGCAGCTACGCTGATAACAGATATTCTACAACACATCCAGTGAAAAACAATATTTACCGAAAGCTGGAAGGCATATGGAAGCAATGAAATGAGAGAAACCAATTACAAGCACTCAAATATGGGGAAATTAAACATGATTACAAGTTCATGGACATATAAATTGGTGCCTGTGCACATTTTCAATAATCTAAAAAATTCTAGGGAGATTTATTTGAAAATTATCTTTTGAACTCTTTTACTGGCGGAAGATGCAGCAAACAAGAGGAAAAAAATTATTTTAGATATATTGAAAGCCACATAATTAAACAGCATCCTCCGGCTGTAAATATCAGGCAGATTTTTTTCGTTTTAGTGATCAGTATGAATTTTCCGCAATAAAAGAAAGAAAACTGCAAGCTCTTACAATTGCATTATTTCGATACTTTGATTTTCACCGTCTTTGAATCTGAGTTCAAGAAACAGTCAATTAAGAACTCGACATAGAAATTAATAGGAAACAAGGGAATAGTTTTCTAATAGTATGACATTTGCCTAATTTTAATATGAAACTGTTTTGTCTTTATTCGACTTTGTTAAAGAGTTATGTAAATAATTTTAAGAAGGCTATATTAATATAAAGCAAGACTTTTAATCTTTTGAAAGTGAAAATACAGACTTTTAATTTCTAACACTGTATTTGTCTTTCTAAAAATTTTGATGCCTAATTTGTAACAAAACATTAGGCGAGATTCACATGGAAATCAATACTATAAAAACGATTAGGTGTATATACAATTAGATAGCAAAAATATTTTTTACTGTGATCCCTAAAATATATTAGGGCTCAAATGATATCAGTATTTGGAGAATGTTTCAATAAGGTTCAAGTTTTAATTCGAAATTTCAATGAGAAAGTAGTAAAATTAGTCAACAAAGTGAAGTGGAGTTTATCAAAAATTTAATACACAATATAAATGTTTTCAATTAAAAATATTTTCTTTAGTTTAAAAAACAGTATTTCTGCGGGTAAAAAGAAAGAATTAAGAATATTTGGGACATATATCTGGTTTTATTGTGCTAACACAGCAATCGCTCTTGATATGTTTTAGTTACTGTAAGAGATTTCGTTTAAATGTAATCTTTTGGAAAAATTTTCTCAACATTTAAATAAAAGAAAATAAATCTAAGTTATCGAAATAGCAAAATATATTACACATATCTGATATAACTGCACATTAAACTTTTATAGTTAGTGGTTGTATATGAATAAGAGGATATTATTTGAGAAAATCAGTTGTCAAAAAAACATATTAGGGTGCCAGCTCACAGGTGTCGTCCTCTTTACAAACGTCCTCCATGGTTCAAAATTACGAGATCCGTCGCCAATAGCTCTTGTGGAGTGGAATTGTGTTAACATGACTCTCACTCAACTAACCAGTAGGGGCAGCGCGGTAGCCCAGTGGTCAAGGTATCGGATCATGGTAGGCATGTCATGAGTTCGAGCCCAGTACCAATAAAGACTTGCCGTGTAGAGGGGAGATGCACATTAAATATGTTGAGAGATCAAACGTCCCGTTGGGTGGTGTGGTAGTTAGGAGAGGGGGTGCCATCTCAGGTGTCGTCTTCGTCACTTGATCATGGTTCAAAATTACGAGATCCGTCACCAAAAGCCCGTGTGTAACTGAACAGCACGACGTTAATATTCACTCACTCATTCAGCCAACTAACCAGTAGCTATAGTGAGTTAGTAAATGAGTTGAATATATTAACGTCACCTTATTCAGCTACACGAGGGTTATTGGCAACGGACCTCGTCATTTAGAACCATTGTCATGTGAGGAAGACGACTCCTAAGATGGCACCCCACTATCCTAACTCGACACCCCTCCAACGGAAAAATTTTGAGCCAAGACAGATTTAACGTTTATCAGCCCTCTGCACGGTGGATTTTCAGCTGCACTAGAATCGAGTCAGCGGCCACAAGTCAGTGATTTTGACCACTAGGCTACCACGGCCGCCAGTAGCCATGGTAGCCCAGCGGTTTTGGCGACGAACTCGTGACCAACGTTGTCTTGTAGTGGGTTCGAAATTTAATGTCACTTAAGACCCACCGTGTAGAAGAGTTAATACGCGCCACATCTGTCGAGTTTCACATTGACGTGGTATGGAAAATAGAATGGGATGCCAACTTCAGATGTCATCCTCGTCACTTGACCATGGTTTATAATTACGAATGCCATGGTAGCTTAGTGGTCATGGCCACGGAATCTTAGCTGACAGGACATGAGTTCAAGCATCAGAGCCACTGAAGACGCTGTGTGTAGAGGAGCTGATGCACGTCAAATTTGTCGAGGCTCAAACTCCCCACCCCACCCCCGTTGGCATGGATGGAACAGCAGATGAAACTATCTCATCAGGTGTCGTTCTCATCACTTTATTATGGCTTAGATTTACGAGGATTTATGCCAATAATCCTTGTTTTGCTTTATAATGCGACATTAGCGAACATTCACTCCCTCACGACATCCGTCAGAGTGAGTTTTTAGAGAACGTAAACATATATCTAGGCTTTTCCCTATATATATATATATATGTTACCGGCAAAGTATGAAATGCCAGCATTCTATAGAATGCCGGGCGTTTTTAGGCAAAGCATGAAATAGGAGAATTATATCATACTTTACCTAGGCATTGTTAGAATGTCTAGGCATTTTATAGAATGACCAAAGCTGTTTAGGCGAAGTATGAAATAAGGTCAAGATAAGGTTACTATATCAATGACGTACATTTCTAGAAAATACAAATGTTATTCTGATAAAAAATAATGAGAGTGCTATTAAAAAATTATTCAAAATACGTAAAGGAAAAGAAGATTGTACCAAACAAAATTTATGTCTTTCTTTTATTAAGGAAAACAAAATTTTCAAATGAAAAAATAAGAACTTAAAATTAATATAGTTATTACAACATGTTAGGCTTGAATGGCATTTTGAATTAATTTTATTTCATTTTTCACGCAAAGACCATTCTTATTCTTTCAAATTTTTTAATAATTCCTTTTGTCCAAATTCTGGAGATGTTTGTCAACTAAGGTCTATTGCAAATTGATGTTCATTCAAAAATTGACAAACTTGTTGAGTAGTGCTGAGTGCCACTGATAATTGTAATGTGTGACATAGGTTGTCTACCCCTACTATAGACCGTGACTCCTTCTCCAACACTACAACTTGCTTCTCCATTTTCATGCATTACAGGAAAAAACCAATTTTTTTGGTGAAAAAGTTGAAGTAAAATTGAGTATTTTGACACTCCGAACAAACCACAATATGCAACTTACAAATTCTGAGCCTGAGGCCCGCGTTACAAGTCTCGTGCCTTGCCACGCAATATTCAAAATGAATCGGAGATATATTAGGCATTCTATAGAATGCCTAGGCAATGTGTGAAATAAGAATCATTTCATATATTGCCGGCTAGTTTTAGGCATTCTATACAATGCCTAGGCATTCTATAGAATGCCGGATTTCATACTTTGCCGGTAACATATATATATAGTGTTTTTTTTTCTTTTTACACTTACATATGTTTAATCAAACATTCAAACGATCAGAAAAAAAAATCATTTTAATAGTTAATTTTTTAATTAATTATTTAAAAATAAAATACTGAGGACTGGGGGAGAAGGAAAATAGTTCTACACTCAAAAAAGCCACTGTAACGCTGGGTTGTAAAGAGATAAAAGAAACGTGTCTGATAATGTGGAAAGATGTGGAAGAAATTTCGAAAAAGGAAATTGTAATGACTTTAATATAGAAATCACACACACGCACCAGGAAGTGCTGACAGCTAAAGGGGAGTTTCCATGACAATATGTTATGCATTCAAAAATGTTCGTGCAACGCAGGCGTAAATGAAGGGGAAAGAAACCCGTCTAACAATGAAAAGTGAAAACATTTCAAAAAAGAGAATTTTAATGACATCATTATATTGCAATCACTCACATCGTACACGTACACACCGCACAAAGTGCTGGCGTCATGAAGGAAAGAGTAAATTAACATGGAAATTAAGTTATACACTTGGTAAAAGCCCGTGTAACGCCGGGCTAAGCGAAGGGGGAAAGAAGCAAAAAAGTCTAAGTAATTTCGAAAAAGAATAATGGAAGTGCTGATTTTGCGAAGAGAAGGGAAAATTTATAAAAGTGGAGAAAGCCCGTGCAACGCCGGGCCATGCAGCTAATATTTTATTATTGAGAGTTTGCCATGAATCGTTCGTAACTGTAACTTCGAAGGAGTCATGTTGACACTAACACAAGCAGGCATTTTTTTAATCAGCCCCGTTATTTTTTGACAAAATGCATTAGTTTTGGCATAAGCACCGCACGCATTCTTAATTATGACTTTTTTGAACCTGCTACGAGAACACGATCTTCGTTCGATTCTAACTAAAATTGACGAAGAATTCGAACGAACAAAAGCAGCATGCGGGATTTTAGATGAAATATATACTGTGATCGAATCCCACAACAGTTTCTGGGTAAAATGATGTACCGCTACGCGCAACTGTCATATTCAAGAAGACGCCGAAGATTGCAAAAATATTTAATTGCGCGTAAGTATACACATTTAAGGAAAAATCTTGAAATGGATCGAATGAAGAGAGTCTTTATTGTCAAGAAATTCAAGCAGTTATCTCAAACGTGTTTAATCGCCTTAATCATGGGGATTATAAAGCACAAAAGGATCTTTTGTGTATTATTCGAATGGTAGGAAATTTGTGCGAGAATATGAAAATATTGAACTCTTCAGCTCTTACCATAACTCGGGGTATTTTTAAATTAGAGAGGCTGTTTGTGAAGTTCGTGAATATATAAGAATTGAAATTTTAACTTTCATTTGTCAAGAAAAAGCATCTTGAAAGTGCATCAGAAAACGTACAGTTTTTTAGCTTAACAAGGAAAATATAAGTTAAAATGGAATAAAACAAGTAATATAAAAAAAATTAAGTCAATTCCTATTAATATAAATATGCATATACATAGGACAGAATCACAACATTAAGTGATAATTTTTATTTATTATCATTAAAGTATCGCATTGTCATCCAAAACAATCGTGTATATAAAATTTTAGTTTAACTGAATACTTTAAAACGTGAGAAAAAATCTTTTCAAGTTTTGGAACACACACACACAAGTCTCCAAAAGGGTTGCTAAGTTGCCAAAAATAATGCCAACGTGGCTGTGTGTGTGTATTTGTAATTCTTTAAATAATCTAGTTTTAATCAATTAGTTTATTAATTATAATTAAATTACTATATTGTCATCCAAAATAATCATGTATATAAAAATT
>BMAV01024680.1:241010-263036 GCA_019973955.1 Trichonephila inaurata madagascariensis | reverse complement strand
GTACTAAATATGTCTAGCTGTAGTGTAGGCCCGGTGGCGCAACGGTAGCGCGTCTGACCCCAGATCAGAAGGTTGCGTGTTCGAATCACGTCCGGGCACAACTTTTTAATTTTTGCTAAGCAGAGTTAGAAAATTGCATGATTACTTTTACTGTTTAAAACCAATACTTTTAGCAGTCAGTTGTAGCAAGTATTATTATCTTGATACTTTTCTACAATGCATCACTATTTAACCATTCCACATGTATCTCTCTTCGCAAATTTGTGGATTCTTACTTGGAAATAGAATTACATATGAGAACACACATTATCTGAGTCCCGGTTTTGTGTGTATTACCGCATTAACATTTACTGCAGTTTTTTCCATGCAATATTTTTTTTTTTGAACCACTACATTGAAAATTAAGGGACATATATAACAAAATACTCAACCTTGGTTAAATTTGATTAGAGCTAATTAATTAATTAAAGATATTCAACTTCAAAATCAATTATATACACTGTTCGCTTAAAATAAAGAGTCAAATTGTTTACTAAGGTCTTTATTAACATAAAAAAAAAAAAAAAAAATACACTTACCTTTTGACATTAACCATTTTTTCAGAACAAAAATGACAATCTTCGCATTGTGCTGAAAATGCAATTTCTGCCATCAAACTATTCGCCTTCCCCTCTAAAATACTCGACGTAGAACCCGTGCTGCCATATATCTTGGAAGAGTGGATTTCAAATAATATTCCTGCTAAGTATCGTCAGAGTATTCATAAAAATGGTTATTCTATGTAATTTTAAAGTGAGCGGTACTTATAAGTACCATCGATAGATAAAGGGTTAAATCTTTTATAAAAAATATTCTTATTTCATAAATTTAAAACTATGGACAAGCGTGTGTTTATAAACACATTTATGACATCTTCATTCAAAAAATTTGGTACTTCAATAACACTCCAGAGCCAGTGGCGTAACATGCACCCCCACAAACCCCGTATCTTTAGGGGGGAGGGTAGGATTTAATAAAATAGGTTAGAAATAAATTTTTAACCGGTGTAATAAGGGGGAGAGTTATGCGCAGCGAGTGATGCTAATGACTCCTCTCGCCCACAATCAGTCCAAATGGATTTACCCCTTCATGTGTTCCGAAAATGAGTTTCTCTCTCCATGGAAAGTGAATAATATTCAGTTGTCATTTCTCAAAAGCAAATTAACGTGCTTGTCCACAAATATTTTCATTTTTCCATCTTTTTCTCCCTTCCAAAATTTAAGTAATCCCAGTTTAAGTAATTAATTTTAAAATTTTTGGGGAGTCTATGATTTACACGCCATTTACCATATTTTCTTATGACTCTATTTAAAAAAGAATAAAGTTTTCAATCCATGTCTGACTCAAATACAATGTTAATTCATAGGTGTATTCCTGATTATTCAATCTTATTTGCACTAAAAGATAATTGTAAAATTTTTTAGTTTTACAAGAACTATTTTTAATTTTTATTTTCCGTTTTTGAAATATGTTATAATATTTATCCATTTGCTTAAGAATTTTACAATTAAAGGAGATATCGTGCTTATTTTTTGTTAATTTTCGAAATGTTCTAGTTTTCATGAAAATAAAAATATTCAGAAAAAATTTTAATTATTCTTTATCATTTGACGGTGTTATCTGATTTGGTTATTCGTTAGTGTCATGAAAAGCAAGCAAATGTTTATATCTAACCACGAATGTGAGTGCATGTCCATTAAAAAACAAACAATATTATAGGTATTTGCTTTTGAACTCAAAACATCATCAACCTCTCCACCCCTCTTCAAGATTTTTTAAACCGCTTTCATTCCCAATCGATATGAAACCTTAACTACTCCACCTTGCCGCATACGGTTTTAAAAAATAGCACGATCTTTATATTTCAGTGGAAAATCTTACTATTTAATTACATTTAAACACATAAAAGTGTGCATTTATTTAGGAAACAGTACTAAATATGATTAGTAGTAGTATAGGCCCGGTGGCGCAACGGTAGCGCGTCTGACTCCAGATCAGAAGGTTGCGTGTTCAAATCACGTTCGGGTCAAATTTTTCAAATTTTTGCTAAACAGAATTAGAAAATTCCATGATTACTTTTACTGTTTAAACCCAATACTTTTAGCACTCAGTTGTAGCAAGTATTATTATCTTCATACTTCTCTACAACGCATCACTATTTAACCGTTCTACATGCATCTCTCTTCGCAAATTTGTGGATTCTTATTCGGAAATAGAATTACATATGAACACACATTATCTGAGTCCCGGTTTCGTGTGTAAATCGCATTAGAATCGAAATCAATGCTGTTTCTTAATTTGCTATTAACAATATAGTACGGATTTTTAAAATCTCTATTCGTTAATCTAATTCGTTAAAACTTCTGATATTTCTTATAGCATTAATTTTGAAAGATTTTATTACCAACCTTTTAAACGGTATTACTGTATTTCTTTAATTTACAGTATTTTTAATATATATAATCCTTTCGAAGCTGTAATAGTTTGTCTGACTCCAGTTTTAAAGTTGTAAAAAGGTGAAAGGGAAAACCTTTTCAATTTTACACATAAAATTATTCCCTTTTCTTAAAAGTGATAGAAAATTTTAAGAATCTGTTTAATTTCTTAATCTATGTAAAACTCATGGTTTCTTTAGAACTAATTTTGAAATATGTTTAAACTTTTTCCGCTTTTTTGCTGAACTTTACTTTTTAATGTGGAGAAGCTTTTTTTCCTTTAAATGTGGACAAAATTTTATTCCTGAGGTAGAAGTAAGTGAAGATTACCTCAACGCATCTATTGATTGACAAATTATATTAATAACGGTGCATTTCAAATCAGCACTCGGGTTACTGGCGATGGACTTCGTAATTTCGAACCTTGGTCAAGTGACGACGAAGACACCGGAGTTGGCACTCCACTCTCCAAACTACCACACCACGCAAATGGGAGGACTTTGAACCTCGACAAATTTAACGTGCACCACAATGTCTACTCGGTGGGTCTTAAGTGGTTCCAGAAGCCATGACCAGACAAAAACACCAGTTACGAATTCACGACCATGACTACACTTGGCTACTGTTGTCACTTAAGCGTTTCAGATTGCAAATACAAAGGTAGATGTTTCAAAAAATTTCTTAGTCAAGGAATGTATTAAGCTTTTTTTAAATCCTTAGTTTAATTATTTTGCTTATTTTTTTTCAAAAAAAGGAATATTTTGAAAATTGTTTTACGCCTTATCAAGTTAACTCCTTAATGTATCCGACTGCTTTCGGAACCTTGATTTTGCAAAAGCGTATAAATGGATAATATTTATGATATTTAGTGTCACTTTTATTAGAAAATGTATATAAAACTGTTATAAGAATATTATTACAATAAAAAATTATTTAAGTACAATATTTTGACAAAAAATGAACATAAAATGGCCCATTTTCAAAATAATCTCCTTTTGTGAAAAGTGCTTCTATTATAATAATATTTTGCCTGTATATAGCTCAGACCTCTGTACAGAGAGGCTCAACTAGAATTTAAAAAAACAACAACTTAGAAGTGGGTTTATTGATGTTTTACGACAACAGAGGGGAGAAATTTTAAGAAAAAAACGCCGTTAATTATTTCAATTGGTTGTAACTCTGAAAATAAAGTGAATTTTTCAAAAAAAAAAAAAAAAAAAAAAAAAATGGTGCACATTCTCTGGAGAAGTCAGTTTTCACTTTACATATAAGCAAACTATTATTATTTTAGAAGCATTTCTTATAAAAGGAGAACATTTTGAAAAAAAGGTTATTCTAAGTTAATTTTTTGCCAAAATATTGTATTTAAATACTTTTTTTTTTGTCAAAATGTCCTTAAAACAATTTTATATCATCACCACCATAGTTAACTTATTTGACCAATAAAAAAACGTTTAACTGCTAAATTTCAGTAATTGAATGGAAATAATTTTATATATTGTTTCAATAAAATAAGAGGAACATTTATACATCAGTACAACTATTGCTTAGCTGAATATTTTTTATTCATCAAAAATAGAAAGTTGTAGACATATACATCGGCCCATATGGGTCTAAGATAGGGGAAGGGAAACTTTTGGAGAGAAGACGTAAGTTGTAAGGAAAAGAAGATAACTAAGATATCAAAGAGCCACATAAACGTGCAAAGGGCAAAGTAGCAGTCACGCGATCTCAAAACTATTACACTCCAATTAACACATTTTCGTTTATAATACTTAAATAAAGCTTTGTACAAAGTAACATTTTCCATTCCTCCCAAAATTAAGATTTTTATTTCTGTGGCTCCATACAAGAACAACCAATGTCAAAATACCATAATGATGGAATTAAGATTTCAAGCTTCATGAAAAAATGTTCCTACGAATAATACCGTTAGAACTTTATTCTAAAATTTCTTGTTCACACTAATAATTAAAAAATTGACTTCTATTATTCCTGCATATAAGTCATGCCAACTCTCTTTTTATGAACTCTTAAACACTTCATAAAATACGGAATGTGTTTTTGTCACTTCTGTTGGGGTTATGTGTATCTATGCTCATATTTAAAAGTGCTCCCAAACTCATGTATGGGGGAAAAAAAAACGTTGCTGGAAATTACTTAGAAGAGTGTCTTCCCATGGTGGCATTTATACCAATAAATTAGATTCTTACTGCTTTAGAATTAATTAGTATTTTCACTGATTCTCAAAACACTTTGTCAATGAAGAACAATTTAATACATAAATCTTAAGCCAGTCAAATGTTTAACTTTAGAAGCAAATAAGGAAAAAAATTTTTTTTTTTCAATGGATATTATTAAGGATAAAAAGAAAAGAAAACAGTAATTTTTCGTAGATATAATTATTTTTTTAATAATTCAGATAGCTAGAAATTTGAAGAACCGCAACCATCTATAAAAAGAGCCACATATACGGTTTGCGAACCGCGGTTTTACCGATCCCTGGTTTAAGAGATTCTCTGAACCAAGAAAAATATGTTAAAACGGCCATTTAAGCAAAAGTTAATTAAGAAGTCTATTATATTAAAGGAAAGCGTGTTTTTTCAAAAATAAATGTACTCGTTTGGAGGAACATTATAAAGATTGGTAGAAGTGTATGTTTCTTCCGTATCATTTTTCTCAATTAAAAAGCATCCTTGAGAGAAAGATAGCAAAAATTTTCATTTTTCAGGACAATAAATATCTCCTAAAATATATTATTATGGTGCCATAATGTCTCACTTTGTGTGTTATCTACTAAGATAGAAACTAATAGTGCCCAAATAGATCGGAAGATGGAGCCATTGTTGAAACTGTTAGTTGGACATTCTCTCACGTATCTAGAGCTAGAATCCCAAACGTGCCAGCCAAAGATAACTTGATGAAGAAAATTTTATTTGAAAACATATACGTATGAATTGAGATTATTTATACGTAGGATGAGAGATATATATTGCATCGATATAGAAAAAACTGTATTAAATAATAATGTAAGAAAGATGATGAAATAATTGTTTAAAAATGCGGTTATTGCATCCTAAAGGAATTTTCGAAATGCAGTTTTGAAAAAAACATATTTCAGTACTGTGTAGCGGCAGTTCGGTTTAAATAAAGTACATACTTAAATTGATTTAAAATAAATGGAATAAAAACTGAATTCCTACATTCATCTCTTCAAAATAAATGATTTGGTTATGCTTTTAGAAATGCGAATAACAATATTGTTACGAATGATTAAATTATTTGCATGATTTTAAAGCGGAAGCAGATTTGTTTTTCAGAAGTAGATATAAAAAAAGTCGATTTCCCAGAATTAGAGATGCATTTAGTTTTATTAGTGAAGCTCTATATGATATTTTGAAAATGTTAATAACTACGAGAATGAGAGAGAGAGTAGGGTATCGACCGCCCTCGTGCAAACACCTAATGTGCCACCCCTCTAGAGAACTTTTCATATTTTGACTAATACTTAACGTTGGCGTTAAAAAATCATCTACTTATATAGGAATAAAAAGTAAAACACAATAATAATAACTCAAATAATAAAATTTGAAGTGCAGAATTTCATTTTTTGGCTAGGTAATGAGTTATAACTTCAAAATGTCTTTAACAAAATAATAAACTCTCTCTAACAAAAATATAACCTTTAAAATAAAAATAAACATTTTATAATTATAAATGCAAAACAACAGAATTTACTCAAAAAATACAATCTAATAAAAATAAATACCGAAGCACAAATCTCGTGAAACGAAAAGTATATAAATCAGTCCTTCTACTAAGACTAAGTAATAAGCTATACCGTAAAATCCGGTGTATAACGCACACTTTTAACTCAAAAAATAAGATCGAAATTTACGGTTGCGTGTTAAACGCCGGGTATAAAAATGAGAGCTTTAAAAATACAAAAAAGATGAGCATAGAAATAGATCAGACTTTTACATATATCTAAATACTGTTTCTGTGAAAGAAATAACAATTCCTTATGAACTTAAAGGGTTTTAATTCTGAAAGTACACTATTTTTACTAAAGCTTGGAATAATATTCGAATAAAGGACTTCAAAACACAAGATCATTGCGCACATGCATTTCAGGTTTCTTCGTAAAAAAGGGTGTGCGTGTTATAAGGCGAATATGTGTAGGGGCACGTTATACGCCAGATTTTACTGTAACTATAAAATAACTTTTCTGGCTTTCTGAGAAGCAAATTCGTTAATAGTTTCGGTTAAATCAGTTTTTCTGAGATTTCAGATTCAATTAAGACTATAGCCAAATCTGGAAGCCTTTCTTGTGTCATATTATTTCTCAAGTAATTTTTAATGATTTTTAATTTACTCAAACTTCTTTCATCGGAAGCTACAGAAACAGGTAAGGTTAAAAAAATTCTTAATGCTAGAGCGAAATTGGGAAAACAGGGAATAAGATCATTTTTCACTATAATTTCTAATATCTCAGTTGGCTGTTTTTTTACCAGGAAAAATATCTTTGAATGAAGTTATTTCATTGAAGAGCTGTATACCGTCTATATCTTATTTTGGAATTTCTCTTTTGTTTTCTCTTATTGTTCCAGATAGGCTTTTTTTTTTCTTTTCAAAAATTCATCTGAAAGTGGATGTGTACCAGTTGTCTTCTTTAAAGTCACATTCTTCCCAAATGTTTATGTATCTACACATATAAACCTGAATTTCGGTGTCTCCCTCTTCTAAATCTGGATCGATTTCAGTGGAGGAATCATACTTGCTGTTATACTCTTCATCATTTGATTCTTCCTCATCATAATCATGAACAGAATTTCTTCATGCAAAAATACTGTTATACTCTATCTGTTAAATACTGTATCTATTAAATTACTTAAATATCACATTTCTTCATCATAACTACAATAATACGTCATAGTACAAGGAAGATTTAAAACGTACTCATGCATTCAGAACTGTAACGGCGATTCACGCGCAAGGTATGATATACCTGAAGAGGCGGTATCCAAAAATATATATTTAGAATTCACCTACAAGCTAAGCCCCCTTAAAGGGTATGACTTTAAAGTCAGCTTCACGAGAAACTATAAAATTTTCCAAAAAAGGTTTAGAAGGAGCGTTGAAAAAAGGTAGACGGTGGGTATGACATACCCTGCGTGGGAAGTGCCGGGTTAAAACTGAGAAAGATCTCTGACCTGATGCATTCTATATCGGTATGGTTAAAAATATTTTAAAAATATCTCCACATTAGGGAAAGTCGAGACCATTTTTTTTGCAACTTCGATGTTTGCACAAAGCCTCGGGTCTTCCCGAGGGACGATTTCCGAGTCATATAATTTATTTCTCTGTAGCAGTGTGGAATTAATTTCTGTGAATGCTTGAAAATAAAGTTATAAATTTTGGATTAAAAAATAACTTAATTCTTTTTTAAATTTTCAAACTTTTTAAAGTTTTCTATTTATTATTGCAAATTGTAAATTTTTCCTATGAAATATTTAGAAAATTTAAATAATAATCTTAAGCTTTTTAATTTTTTTTCAAACTCTCAAAAAATTACATTTAATCTTTTTTTCAAATTTTCTGACTGAATTATAAAATTTCTAATTTAATACAAACATATTTTGTTTAATTAATTGTTTGTTTAAGTATATTAGTTTCATTTCTAGAACAAAACGTAGCTTGGCTTCCAGATTACTTATTCAAAATTATTATTATATCTCCACCAAAAGCAAGCTTTCAAAAATTCTAAAGTTTTTTTTAAAAAAAACTAGGAACACAATCACAATACTCTGAATTTGTAGTTTCCTTTTAAAGTTTCTAAATATAAGTTAATAAAGCATTAATATATTATTATTATACTTGTTTGTTTGTTTTTTCAAATATCTTAATACTTTGAGACTAAACAGAACAATAAACATTTTTCTAGAATAATTTGAAATTTCTAAGATAACTGAAAACTTTTTAACAAAAGCCACAATATCACAAAGGAAATCTAAAATTTTTAAATTAAATTTGTATCTTAATTGCATTAAAATACTTAAGATTATGCAACCTTACTACTTATTAAATAATTTTTCACATTTCTGTTTTGTTTGGAGAGAGAGAGAAATCTCACTCTCATCTACTTTGTAAATTGTGTTTATCATATTTTTGTTTCTGTAATGCGTTTTGCTGTCACTTTAATTAAATAGTTTTATACTACTAGGAGCAACTAAAAAATATTACCTGTATTTTTCAACATTTATTATTGTTCTGTAAAAATAAACCTTTCATTAAATGCTTTTTATAAGAAATTTCTGCAATAGTTCTGACATTGTTGCCTTTTTTAAAGATTTTAAATATTGCTATAGATTGTTAAAGATGAATTTTGATTAACTTTATTAGAAGCATATAGAATGCTATACAATATTTTAAAGAAATTATACGATTTTTATTTATTTTTATAATTAATTATTAGTTTGCATTAAATATTCTTTCAAATTCTCTGGGCAAAAAATCTTAATCAAGAAGGTATCGTGCAAATCACTCTTAAAATAGCAATAAATACAAAAAGAATTTGTGCTTTACAAATTCAATCTTACAAATAATGGTTCTCTTAGCAGTCTTAGAGTATATTAGAAAAATTATATGTGTTTATTTCACATGTTACCTCAATAAAATAACAACAAATGTGTGTGTATCTTTAAGTAAACTTAACATACTTTATTTCTTTGAAAATCCTTTTCACAGTTTGAAGCAATTTAAATTAAATATTTAGAAATTATAGATTGTTTCATTTATTACTAATCAAAATTATCGTATGATTACAAACAAAATCATCAAAATAAACATAACTATGTTTTATTTCAATTTCGCGCTATTGTTAGGATCCTTTTAAGTATGGTAAATAATTAATGAATGTATTCAAAGGCTCATTAATGTTTTGTGTTTTAAATGAACTACTACCGTTTTTCATAAGTGACTAAAGGAATTATTTTTATACGCGAGAGGTAAATAATATTCTTTCATTTGAATAACAATGCCAATTGAAAATGTTTTAAGAAGATTACGGTACATTCAAGCTACGGAAACATACACTTAAATATAAACAACAACATGAAAATATTCTAAGAAACTGATGACAGTTATTTATATTTATATAAATAAATAAATAAAATAGTTATAGCACAAATGTAACAGAATATTTTTTTCACTTTATCTTACGCAAAGATTAAAATACCTGGGCATTAAATCTTAAAAATCAAAAAGAGAATTTTGTAAGTGAAAACATAGTTACCTTTTTTGTTGTTTAACCTTTTTAGTTTTTTCCATTTTTGTCTTGTCTAAAAGAAATTAGTTTGGAATTTGAATTGACGCAAAATTTCCTCAGTTTTCTTTGAAAATGGGTCTTTTTTTCTGAGGGTCATTCTGCTCCATTCTTTTCCTTCGTCCTTAAGCATGTCATAAATCTTGATCGTGCTTTTCATTACTTTTGTCTGATGTGTCGAAATTCTTCCTTAACGCCCCTCCCCCTTCCCCCATGGGACCAGCGTTGAGAACTCATGAATACTCGTTAAAAAATAATTAACTATAGACTTGGAGGGTGACAGAAGATTTCTGGCGCTTATGGGCCAGATCTTTCTCGGAATGGGAAGCAGATCCCTTGCTGACTGAATGCACATTCGGTCCTTTGGTTGTTACAGAAATAAAAGAGAACCGGGATAAATTAAAATCTAATATTCTCTTTCACTGGACCACTTCTGAAAAAATTCCAACTGCCAAGCCTTTGTGCAGCTTCTTAGTGCGACGTTTATTACAGTCAATCAATCAAAAGACGAAAGGGGGAATTTTCATTTATAAGCAAATAACATTCTGAATGTATTTTTCCCATCCCAAGTGTTATCTGTATTTCACTTCAAACCATCTTTTTGTCGAACCGCTTTGAATGAGAAGTTCTTCCTGCTTTCTGACCACATACCACTCCTTGCTTTCTCATTAATTTGAGTAACTTTACCAGCTTTTAAACTTTTTTATAGTAGGACCTGAGATTCAGAATTCCCATGGAAAATTTATATTGTTTGAAGCCAGTGACATACTATTTTATAAACGTAGAAAGGAACTCTTAATATGACCATTAATACGGCTTTTTGCTTACACACGTCCGAAGCCCCTGTAGTTAAGGAGGCCTTTATTATTGATATTGGCCCCCTGATGAGAAGAAATGTTCCTCAGAATTAGAAATCCATTCTTATTTTTCTCGAACTATGTTATGCTATCGAGAAATCGGGACTTATTTTGATTTTTCAATAACTATTTAAAATTCAGCATATTTATTCAACTTATTATAAATTCTATTTTGAGAAATTCACAAAAAATTTGCTTGATCGAAAGAATTTTAGGCGGCCTGCGGCCGCCCCCTTGTTTCGTCCACCCGTGTGCGCTGCACACCTGCTAGGATCGGCCCTGAGAATGACTTTGGTACCATCTAGTAAGTTTTTGTAAAATCAAAGAGAAAATTATCATAACCAAATATATTAAAAAAATTGGGGGGGGAGGAGGCAAATTAAAAATGTTTTATTTGGATTAGGTTATAGTGGCTTCAAGGTTAATCTCAATGGAGATTTAATTTAATTTATATAATTTATGTATAATTGGAGTAGAGAGATTAAAGGGCAATTGACTGCAGAACTCGTTGTTTCAAACCCTGGTTAAATGACTAAGAAAACAAATAAAGAAATACGTCTCATTCCAATACTCCAATCTATAATAAACCAAGTGAGGATTTCGAAACAACAGACACATGCAGTAGGCAGCATAAATTCTATAACATTTGACGAGAACAGAGATCTGAAGGTAACTGAGAATCAAGTTTTTAGCACTCAGCACTTTGACCATTGAGTCACTACTGAAAGTATAGATATGTCAGAGGAAATAAAAACTTATGTATAAAAAATAATGGAAACATTTTACACTGTCGAAATAATTTTAAGACAAAAGAATGACATAAAATTTTTGAAATGATTTATAAGAAAACGGTATGAATGCGTGAGTTTTACTTCTTTTTTTTAAAAATTCATTTGGTTCAATTCAAAATATGAAATATGTGTTACACAACCTGAATTTAAGATATTCGATTTTGGAACATTCTAAAAAAATAAAGTTTAAATAGAAGAATGTGAATTACGTAATGTAAATTACATCTTCAAACGATTTTTACTTTATCTCTGTTCATTTTCAAATAATTCAAATTCGATCCTTTCTCACTTATATGTTTACTTATCTTAAGATCTCTCTCATTTCTCTTTCTTTTTTTTTTATTTCTCAGAAGATGAATTATTGAAATCATTTGTATTGTGAGGCATCAGTTAATTTCCTGACTCTTAAGTCTAGGGTCAGTAGGTTCGTGGATTTTATTTAAGTATGAGGTTGTTATACCATGCTATTAGCGATGAAGAGCAAGGGTGGAATATTGATTAGAAAACTTGTCGTTAGAGTTTAATTTTGTTTTATGCTAGTCTTTGAAAGATAAATCTAAGATGATTCTCCTAAAAAAATCAAGTAACTAAAAATCTTCTTATAAACTGTGAATTTTTCTCAACATATATAAAATCAAACATTATTTTTATGATTAATTAATAAAGTTTGAGTGAAGTTATTTTTATTTTAAGACTTTCGAAATAACATTAAGAAAATTAATTATGATGTAATAAAAAATACGTTCTAAACACCGTATTGTAATGACTTCACACAGCTCTGGGATAAAATATTTATTTCTCAGTAAGAAAATCATCAAAAAAAGAAAATTCTATAACAATTAATTAGCAAAAGGGTCCACAGATTTCGAGTCTCTTTCGCTGCAATGTCTCATATCTCTCGCATAAAATAATGTCCTAAATTGACACTCTAGTGGAAAGCCCTAAACACACGATACGTAAAAAGGGTTCAATCTCGGTAAGTGAGCTCGGTGAGTTCGCTGGCTCCAAATCCGCCGTGCTCCTTCACAATTTCCCCCGTTCCAAAATCCACCTTACTTCGCGGACTCAGGTATAGCTGTATCACCAGTCTTTAGCTAGAGGGGCCTCCAATTCGGTTCCCTCACGTAAAGTTTCGCCGGTTCAGAATACGGCTTACTTCGCGGTGTCACTATCGTTTTCTCTATCACTGAAAGGACCTCACCGTTTCCCTGATCAATTCTCTCCCTGGAAGGGCCTCCAAAAACGGTTCCCTCAAATCCAGTCATTTCGTGCTCTCTCGCTCTCCTTATATATCTCTCGTCTCTCGCCTCCTAATTCCTTCTTTGATCTCTTGTTCTTAGGCCGGCCGCTCTTGTCGGTCTCGGCCCATTTGATCTCTTGCCCGCTGGGTTCCGATGGCTCGGTGCACATTGTAAGGTTTCAGACGCTCTGTCGTCACTGAATCGTGGGAAAACGAAAGCATAATGTTACGGCGTCTCTTTTTGACGGCCGGGACAGCCTTGAAAAAAGGGTCCAAATCTTTGACCATCCAGTTACGAAATTCTTCCCCAGCAATTAGGGAAATGTCTGCAATTTTCCCACGTCTGTCGGCCCCTACTCTTAGCAATTAGGGGGAAGAGACGGGCTTCATCACAGTATATTATAAATATTCTAATAATTCTTATACAGTTGTTGATATTACATACATTATTATAATATAATATAATGATTACTTTTAATACTGAATTTATTCTCTAGAAAAATTGTAGAAGTTCTCATGGGTATAAGGTGCTATTTTTATTACAATCAATAAACACAATAAAAAGTGTAATATTTATTATTTGTAACTAGAAATATAAAAGAATAATATCTAATGAAGTGGTATTCAATATACTGTGAATTTTTCTTAGAATTCTTAAATTTATTTTGATGAAAGGTTTTTTCAAAGAACTTTTTTTTTTTTTTTTTGAAAAAAAAATACTGGCTTTAAACCCTATAAAATGATTAGCGGTTACTTTTATTGAAGTCTGTGAAAATTGTAATTCTAAGGGCATTCAATGGCTCTGGCATTTAAAAAAAATTCTTTTGAAAACATTTCAGCTAAAGAGAATTGGTTTTTTGCAAGCTTTCTCGTTTAATTTCATTAAGATTGTTCAGTGTTCCAGTTTTTAAGTTAATCTTTAAGTCGTTTAAAACTTCAGATGTATCCTTTGTTCTTTTGAGCCTATTTGCATTTTTTTTTTAACCTAAGAAAATAAAGTATTTGGTGAATTTTTTCTGTTTAATTTACCTTGCATGTTTGAAAAACCCAATTAGCGAAGATTAAGGTCTTTTTTCCCCATAATTTCGTTAACATTTTCAGACAACTTTGCAGTTTATAAGAAATACTGTTCGAGTTTTTCTAGAAGTTTCTTTGTGAGGTTTCAACATAGTAAACTCGAAACATGATTTTAACTATCAAGGAATTGAACTATGGTATTTATACAATAAATTATTCTTTAAAGAAAAATCAAAATAATTTTAATTTGTATTTTGTTTTACTTAAAAACCTTCTTCTGAAAGCATTTCTTTGCATTATCTAATAACGATAAGCAATGAGTTTTTAGCATCTTGCAAAATTTCTTATGTAATAAACGTATGTTTTTATTTAATATTATCATGCGTGAGTTTTTACTCATTATTATGTAAAACTGTTCAAGCAGTATGGTTAATTCCAAGGTGACAAAATATGTTGACAGATACGGACAATTTTAACGTAAGAATTTTGTTAATCTTCCATTAAGCAGCGAAATTAGATTTCTACTGATCCTTTGAAATCTTCTATAAATGAATCCAATAAAAGCAGTGAATAGTGGTTAAGAATAGTTGGTGCGCATGCGTACACACACATGCTCCCACATAAATTTTATATTCTCTCAAAATCTTTATTATAATGAACATCATAAAAATGAGTACATTATGCTGATTTAAATAACATATTTAAGATAAATCATGAATAGAGACATAAATTTATACCCATTTTAATAGAAAAGAGCATGTCTACCTCAGCTCTTCCTTTGTAAACGATTCAGCACATTCAAACAAGCTGTGGTTACCTATTTTATACTCCATGGAGAACGACGTTAAACGTCCTCTACCGACTATACGTAATGCGCATTCACGCTGCATTTCTAATCATTTGCATATCTCCTTGACTTATACCTCCATGCAAAATTTCGTTACGATCTCGCAATTATTTCCTGGTGCGCTAATTTTTTTGTCCATGAGTGTATGTCCACTACTATTGATATTTGAATCACGAATTACTTTCTCAAGTGCAATATTAAAGAACAATTAAGAGAGAGAATCTCCCTGTCGAACACCTTGAAGTAAATAATATTTACAATATATAGGGAAAAAAACATATGTCTAATTATAATACTTGAGCACAATAAATATTTATAATCAGGGCAAGATTTTTTGTTCACTTTATATATTTATGTTCCTTTTCTTATTCCCACAAAATTAATTCATACCCAAATAGTTATTAAATGGTTTATTATTTTTATTTTTACAAGATATTAAGCCACTTTACAATTCATAAAAGATAGTAAATATTTCAAGAATAAATACAAGTATTAATCCAGAAAATCCTCCAAACCTGTTACACGAAGTACTTTAATAAACTTTTCAAAAGAGCAAAAATATCACTTAGTTGGTTAGAGGAATGTCGCGGTAGAGCTAGATGAAAAGTATCATTGCTAAAAGAAATATGGTGTTTTTGGAGTAAACATTCCTTCGGAAAATACTGAATTAAATTCGCATTAATAAAATCTTTCGTTAAAACAAGAATCATGTTGCATGGATTTTATCGACCTTCGAGTACGAAGATTATGTCGACTGGCTCATAATGCACCATCGATAGATAACTAAATTTCATGGATGATTTCATGTTATTAAATTCGATACTAAACTTTTTGATACAGCTCTCCAGTTTGCTATTCAGTGATGGAAGAAAAATGAAGCTCATTTTATTTCAGGTAAGTAGATGAGAAGAAAGGAAAAATTTATGATATAAATTCATTGTATTTACCTAAGTTTACCCGCATTAGAGACTCTTGAGATTTCTATATTTTAATTTCTTGGTTTAAAATATACAACTTTGTGATATGATTAATCTCTAGTTGACGAGTTTCTGAGATTACAAGCAATACGAGTAGAAAATTGAGGATCTTGGGAACCAACGATAAAAATAACATCTCTGTGTTGTCACAGATTTTAATTTAATATTTGCAAGATTGCTAAATATATATATTTAAATTATGTATAAAATGCCCTCAATCATTACTTATGTTTGATGTTACTACTTTTCTATTTTGCGTACTGTAAAATAGTTCCTTTTCCAAACAATTTAAAGCTTTCCAGGCAAGAGCTTCTTCAAATAAAAATTATACTGTACTTTGGATTATATACATTGAGTGGCCAAATTATTATGACCACTTGACACTTTTATATTCAGAGATCAGCTATAACTTCACTTAGATGCCACTAGAGGACGAGATAATTATTAATAGGGAATGCAGGGATAGTGAAACATCCATTGCACTGTGCTGTTTGTGAAGAAATAGGGAAAAATGTGATTTAGAGCTGTGTTTAAATGTGGATGATTGTAGATGCTCGAAGCGTCGGAATCAGTATTAGCAAAACGGCTGTATTTTTAAAGTGTCAAATAGCAGAACGGTTATTAATGTTTACAAAGAATGGATTCCCAAGCAGAAAATCGGATCTCAACTGCAGGTTTGTGGTCACTCAAGCTACTGAAAGTTTGCTGGGAAAAGAAAATTGTGAAAGTTGTTCAGTCCAATAAGATAGCAACCGTACTTCAAATTTCAGGGAATGTTAACCAAGGAGCAACCGGAAACGTCTCTGAATGAACTATTTGCCACACACTGCACCATCTAGGCCAGCGGTCACCAAACATTTTGATCTCACGGACCAGTAAATTTCTAATTTAAATCCCGCGGACCACTAACAAAATTTTTTAAATGTTAAATATATTTATAAAAAAACTGTGATATAAGAACACATAAAATGTACCTAGTTAATAAAATGAAACTATAAGCAAATTATGGACGCTTTGTTAATAAACCATAATAAAATAAACAAAGTAAACAAAAACTGTAAAAACAAAACAATTAAAAATTTTTTAAGTATATCAAACTTTTAGCATTATACATTCCTAGTGTGGTGGATGTTCCCACTTCCTTGATATAAGATTATGGATACTTGGATCCAATGCTGTTACTGCATGACGGAGAACTGTATTTATTTCAAGCTGAGATCGGTACCGTGTTTTGATGGCTGTGACAGATGAAAAGGCTTTTTCACATAAATAAGTTGCGGAGAATTGAAACAGAATTTTCATCACCTATTTACTAAGAAAAGGGTATTCATTTTTTATGAAAAGCCAGAAATGAGATATCGATAAGGATGAATGAAATTTAGAGTTTCGTTGGACGATAGGTCGATGAGGCTTTCTTTTAGATGTATGCTTAAATTATTATCCTGAATTTTCATTGCAAATAGATCTATCATCCACATATTACCATGTCTGGGATCTGCATTCTTTGGGTAATAACGAGCAAAAGATTCTGTGATCCCAAGTGCTTTTTAACTAGGTTACTACTTGCTGGTTAAAATCATTTTCCTTCATGTGTTCATCAAAATTAGGAAGCATTTACAGATCTTCAACCAACCACACATGTCTGCTACAATAATATTTTCTTTTGAAACGCACCCACTTTACTTCGTAGTGTGAACACGTCATTAAGCTGTCCTTGCAAGGATCTGTTTAGTTCATTTAACAGGGAAAAATATGTCAGGTATGCAAGCTTTGCTAGACATTCATTGTTGGACAAAAATGTTTGCAATTTTGGATTATTTTGTTCATGGAAAAATAACTTGACTTCTCTTAAAACATAACTAAACGTGATGAGTAAGTATATTACATATTTTTCTAGGGACCAGAGAAACTTTCTCGCGGACCACCACTTTGGTGACCTCTGGTCTAGGCTATGGTAGTGACCTGTTTAAAAATCTCTACTGTGGACCTTGAACAAGAGCAGACGTCTCCAGTTCACAAAAGAGCACAAAGATTGGACAGTAGTTGACTGGAAAAGGCTATGAATCCCGTTTTCAACTTCACCATGTAGATGGCAGGATGCGAATATGGAGAAAACAGAATGAAAGTACAAACCCTATTTACATTGCCACAACTCTTCATGCTGTTGGAGGTAATATTATGGTCTGGGGATGTTTTCTTGGCATTGCCTGGGTCCTGTGATTTGTGTAGAAGAACGTCTGAATATTTCAAAGGTATTAAAATATAATCACAAATAAAGTACATATATTTTTATTAATAAAGTAACTTGCCAACGATGGATACTTTCAGCATGACAATGCTCCCTATTATACAGCTTCCATTGACCTTGTGAGCGACTTACCCCTCAAGTTGCTCCCTCACCGTCTAGCCTACCTAAGGGTGTGGGAGGAGTAAAAGCAGAACCAGATACTTCCCTTATAACAATTATTTATTTTACTCAAGCACACTAATCGACAACAGTTTAACCTTTAAGTGAATGTCCTAGGAGTGATAGGGAGAAAGCAATAAAAACATTAAGCGAACAAGTGCAAGTAACCAATTTAACTTAACCTAATCAATCGTTGACTACAAATCCCCAATCCTCTCATTTAATACAGTGGCAAACACCGCTCTTAATCATTAGCTGCGAAAATCAACTTTATTCTATCTCACTTTCGTGGCGACTGTAACAACTTCTCAGCTCCTTCTTCCTACAATTACAAAACTTGACTTGAAAAAGTCGAACTAATCTACATATCAAGGTTTCTTCTTGAGAGGGTTGGCTGTGAATTAAACGCAAATGCTAGCCCAAAGATTCCCCAAGAGGATTAATGTGAAGATTGCGTAAAGACCCGTCACAACCTCAGATAGCTCAAAGAACATGGCAAAAACTTAGATGGCCAGCGTAATCATCGTACCTCAATCTAATTGAGAATCTGTGGAATGAGATCAAACGGGCAATTTGCCAGCTGAATCCAGTACTATCATACTTGAAGGCATTGGGAAGTACAATTCGGATATTGTCTCAAATTTCTCGTACCTCCTACCAACAACTCAAAGAGTGCATGCCAAGAAGAATCTATGCAGTATTAAGGACAAAAGGGGAACCAATATTGTATTGAAAACGTGGTCATAATAATTTGGCTACTCAGTATATATACATAAAATCATGAATCATATGCTAATTGCCATAAACTTAAAGCTAAACTATAGATAGTAGTATATTAAGATAGTATAGGTCACAAAAATAAGTGCCTACAGCTAATTATCAGTAATATCTTAAGAACTGTTTGAAGGTTTAAGGACTGTTTTAATTCAATATTCTCCCAAATTTGCTTTATTAGTGAGCTGAATGTAAAAGAAAAAAGAGTTCGAAAGGAATAAATGTTTCTAAAATACTAAACCCAAATATGATAATAACATTAATCCATACAGCATATGAAAGAAAAAACCAAAAAATTCAAAAGAAAAATGAAAAATTATAAAAATAAATCTGAACAGCAGCATATTAAATGAAGTATATTTACAAGTTCCTCTATTTTACCTATCATAACTGGGGCACTTTCTGTAACAACACGAGATATGTTGGCAAGAGACATAGGAGTCGCTGTAACGTTTTTTCACTGTTTCCTATAAATCTCTTGATGGTATGTCTCTTAATGGTACTAAAGACGCACTTTCTTAACATTATATCAGTATTAATACCTCTAATAAAAATGGTAAATTGAGCTGCATCAGTAGCATCGGTCTTCAATTCATTGCAGAAGAATTAAATTTAAAACTACAACCTTTATTTTTCACATCCTTCTGAATAGATTTCCTCAAGTGTGTCAATTCTCCAGTTAATAGTTTGATGAGGCAAACTGATTTTAAAAATATAGCCTTTCTTGTTAAGGAAAATTATATCTGTCACACTCTCTAAGCATTCCTTAAAATAAAATTTATTCTTTAAGGTATCCGACTACGTTCGGAACCATGATTTTGCAAAAGCGCATAAATGGATAATATTTATGATATTTAGTGTCACTTAGATTAGAATACATGTATAAAATTGCTTAAAAGACATTATGGCAAAAAAGAATTATTTAAATACAATATTTTGGCAAAAAATTAACTTAGAATAACTTTTTTTCCAAATGTTCTCCTTTTGTAAAAAATGCTTCTGTTGTATTAATATTTTGCCTGTATTCAGCTCAAACCTCTGTACAGAGGCTCAACTAGAATATTTGAAATGCATAACTTGGAAGTCGGTTTATCCATGTTTTATGAAAACAGAAGGGAGAAATTTTAGGAAAATACGCCGATAATTATTTCAAATGGTTGTAACTCTGAAAATAATTTCAATTTTTCAAAAATCATAGTTGAACCTCTGTACAGAGGTCTGAGCTATATACAGGCAAAATATTAATACAATAGAAGCATTTTTTACAAAAGGAGAACATTTGGAAAAAAGGTTATTCTAAGTTAATTTTTTGTCAAAATATTGTATTTAAATAAATTTTTTTGTCATAATGTGTCCTTAAAACAATTTTATACATGTATTCTAATCTAAGTGACATTAAATATCTTGAAAATTATACATTTATGCGCTTTTTTAAAATCATGGTTCCGAACGTAGTTAATAATTAGAATATGATTTCGATTATTTGGCGCTTAAATTAGCGATTGCATTACTAGCCTTCACGGTAGACTCCGTGTTTAACATAGTTAAAAAGCTTTTGTTGAGATGTATAAGACCTTTTTGTTTTATTTCTATATCTATTTTATCTTTACGAATATTTCTCCCATTACGCATCGAATTTGGAAGAATATGTTTTTACTTATAATTCCTTATCAAGTTATAGCATTTGATATCAGGTATGGAAACAAGATAAATTAAGCAGAGTGCTATTAATTTCAAGAAAAAGGCAATCCTCTGTCCATTTTTCATTAAATAATCTTTCTCTTATCGCTGTATTTCCTTTTAAGACATATTCTTTTGTTGAGACGTAGAGGCTATACTGAAACAAAACAAAAATCAAATTATTTGTGCAGTAAAGATACAATACATTAATAATAGAAATAAATGATAACATTTATTTTCATTAAAAAGCAGCAAGAATATTGAAAGCAAGATTCAATAACGAAGAACAAAGATCTATTTACTTCTCTCTAAAAGACAATTACTTAGGATACAATAAAAGATAAAAACAGATATTCCATTAACCACATTGTTTTCTTCGATCTGTTTACAGAAGCATTCATCTCTATTCATCTGCCTTACCACAAAACTAAATATAGACTAACTGTGTAGAGGTAACACAAAATATTTCTTAATATTTCAATAAATTAATTTTATAATAAATATTTAAGACTCGTCGTAAGAACTGAGCTAGCCATAAGGTAAAAGAACCTTGCATCTGACGGACTGCCAGTTAACTAAGCGTCTGAGGGTATAGCATTAAGATTAAAAAATATTAATGACAGTAAGTATTGATTAACGTCGCACTCTGAAGAAACACAAGGGAATTTCGGTCATGTGACTAGAATAACGAGCTTGAGTTAAGGCTGTCTTCGGCTAATGTTAAGGAATAGGACCCAAATTCGGAATATTTTTCATATATATAAGTACTTGAACATTAGTATTATATTCTGGCTTCACAATCCTGTAGAGAATCACTTATTTTATCATATTACTCATTTTCATCCTAGTTGTTGACACATTTTTTTCTTTTATAAAATGTGTTTCGTATTTTTTTCTTCTATGCCGTAATGTTAAATGAGCTATCCTTTTACATTTTAAAAGGAAAAACTAATTATTTATGAAAGATTTTGAAATTTTAAAAACACTATGTTTTAAAAAAATACTTGAGTTACAATGTCACTAATTTTTATAAAAATCGAGGCATTATTTCTGTTCGAAAATGTGTTACGCGTTAAGTTCACGCTCCAGTACATATGGCGAAAACAGCCTTAATCGAGTTAATATGCTTTAAGGTATCCGTCTACGTTCGGAACCATGATTTTAAAAAAGCGCATAAATGGATAATTTTCATGATATTTAGTGTCACTTAGATTAGAATACATGTATACAATTGTTTTAAGGACATTATGACAAAAAAAATTTATTTAAATACAATATTTTGGCAAAAAATTAACTTAGAATAACCTTTATTCTAAATGTTCTCTTTTTGTAAAAAATGCTTCTATTGTATTAATATTTTGCCTGTATATAGCTCAGACCTCTGCACAGAGGCTCAACTATGATTTTTGAAAAATTCACATTATTTGCAGAGTTACAATCATTTGAAATAATTATCGGCGTATTTTCTTAAAATTTCTCCCTTCTGTTTTCGTAAAACATGGATAAACCGACTTCCGAGTTATGCATTTCAAAAATTCTAGTTGAGCCTCTGTAGAGAGGTCTGAGCTAAATACAGGCAAAATATCAATATAATAGAAGCATTTCTTACAAAAGGAGAACATTTGGAAAAAAGGTTAT
>BMAV01024680.1:181250-240910 GCA_019973955.1 Trichonephila inaurata madagascariensis | reverse complement strand
TAATCTAAGTGATACTAAATATCATAAATATTATCCATTTACGCGCTTTTGCAAAATCACGGTTCCGAATGTAGTCGGATACCTTAATAGAATAATGAAAGAATCAAACTGAAAATATTCAATTTACTGTGAATTTGAGCATGCGGATATTTTTTCTTGACGATCGTGTGAAAAATTACTTAATTAATAATTTGTTTAATCACAAACGGATAGTTTTTTTGTATGAATAATATTTTTAAAAAAAAAATCCTCAAAAAACTAAGCCAGTGGTTCTCAAACTTTCAATACTTGCGACCCAATATTCAAACATAATTTTCCTTGTGTCTCCCTCCATACAATAACGACTTATTGAATTCAATAATACGATAATTTGATGCTAAATCCACAATAGGATTTAAATCTCTTAAGTTTCACCCGCGCATACAAACGTCTCGCTCAGCTAAAACTTTCTTTTCTCCGGCCGTATATATACGTTTGTCAAACGTACGATCTTTTCTTTGCACTTCTAATATGCCGTAGGCTTTGCAATACAATAAAAGGACAGTGTTTGCGAAGGATGTACTTATTTCAGAGGATTTGCTTATTTTTATTCCTCCCTCCCCCCAATACGCTATAAGCACGCCTATTCGAAAAACGGTAGCATTGAGTAGCGAATCGTATAACTTTTAATCGGCAGTTAAGGGATTCATTATAAACCACACAAATTACCAAGATAAGTATTAATTTTTGTATATAGTTTTATATATGACGCAACCATGGGATCACTGGTAATTATTTACTTGTTCTTAACTTAGTATTGTTAAATTAATTATGAAATACATTATGCAGTAATGATACTTTTATAAGTGTATTATATCACTGTAAACGTGTATTCTATTTTTTATTATGTCAGAATGTATTTTTTGTTTGTTTACTTTCAGTAAATTAGTAACTTTTTAAAATAATCTTTTGTTTTTGACTTTTCAATATGCTTTTCAAGGGTTATCACGCCTTCCTAGGGGGTGCGCCCCACAGTTTGAGAAATGCTGAACTAAGCAAAATCGAATCATCGATTGGCTCAGGTTTGCTTACTTTATTGAGGATTATGAAAAAAAAATTATTTATTTTATAAGAAAAGTTATCCATTTATGTTTATTTTATGTGAATTTTTGAAATAATTCAAATAATTTTGATTTAAAATTCCCTCCACACTATACCGCTTTCTCATGGTCTATTCAAAACTAAATTTTACCATCAATGCTTTACCCAGACGCTCGTGATCTGGCATTTCTAATGGGTTGAGAAAATTTGTGCAAGTAACAAGATGTTCGATACATCAAGCATCGCGTGCTCATCGTCATCTAATTGTAAAAGTAAACATGCAACAATAAAATCAATCAGCGGGGTGGGATATTAATAATTCTTTCACTCCGTGTTCGCTTCTTGAGCTTTATTGATGCTTGCTTTGGGTCACATGCGACCTGCTGGCCGCCAATGGGGCACCCCTGATGTAAACTGACTGCGACTTTAACTTAGGACTGTAATCTATGCAAGTTAATTATTTGACATGATTCTTAGTTAATTTGAAGAATTATGTTAAATTAACATCTGTATATATATATATATATATATATATATATATATAGTTTCATTTACACTGCATTCTACGTAATAAAGCAACCAGGTATTAAATTTCAAGTCTCAGGTAGGATAGATGTTCGTTTGTTTTTCTCCTACTTTTACACACACACACACAATTTCATATGATCTATCTTTCAAACATTCATTGAACTCAGTTAGGCAGAGGTGGTCATGGTCAGGAACTGGAGGTGACTTTGTTTTCGTTGTGTGTGTGAGAGTCATGTGGTTTCTAGTCTTTTCTCTACTAAAGATTCTCTACTACTCATTTAGAGGGGCTGTTGTGCATTAATATTTTAAGTTGGCTTGGGGGGGGAAGGGTTAGTTTTGAGAGTGACGTACCAACTCAGATGCTGTTATGGTCTCACTTCACTTAGGTTCATATAATGACACGGTCTGTCACTAACCCCTCAAGAGGTCAATTATTTTGCCCAAAAAGTTCCAAAAAAGGTAAGTTTTCTTGTGGCGTATAACTAAGCATAATACACAGCAGAATGCAAAAATATAAGAATTTTGTCTTGATTTTCAATTTTAAAATTTTAGCTCTATTTTTTATTTAATAATTGTGGAACATAAAATAACCCAAATGTTTGCTGCTTATAAGTATACTTTGCATGCTATGAAGAATGTTTCCTATATTTTAAAAAGAATTTCTCTCATACTTACAAAATACTTCGAAATATCTACGGAATTCTCATACTTCGTACTTCTTTTTTAAACGGCTTAGGATTTTGTGTGAGTGTGCATATGTATATGCACATACAATTTGAAGCATGGTGTAATACTAAGTCTTACATTGCAATGGAGACAGAGATAATATCGGCTTTTTTGCATTATCTTTCCTTTTTCGTTTCTTCACAAGCAACAAATTGCAAATTGCCTTGCCTATCTCTGTTCTATCTTGAATATTTTCAAGAATCTAGATTCCTGCTTTCAATGAAAAATTCCTGCCTTCACCACAAAGAAAATCCCGAATGAGAAGTATTTAAGTATCATTGACAAACTGCATGTCTTAAAAAATAAGCACTAATAATCTCGCTATAAGAATTTAAAATATGTGCAAATCAAAGAGAGAAAGAAGAAGATATATCAGTGCCCGCAGAGCGTCCAAGAAAACCGGTTGTGGCCAGCTTTCGGTAGCCCGTACGGGCAAACCAGTTAAGGGTTAATAGTTCTTTTGTTACTTCTAATGGGCTAAATTCCTAACGGTCACATGATAAATGCAATCCCGTGTTCTCAGTTGAATTCAAAATTTAGATTAGGCTTATATACAAACTCTGACAGTAAAGTTCAGTGAAGGCAGTCAGAACGGCCGATCTGGCAACACTGGCGAAACAAAACGCTGCACATGCGTAGCAGCAGGTGTTGACCACTTATCCCCACCGTTGTTCAGTTGAGAGTCCTTTGTATTCCGTGTAAGACTTGTTTTGCAAAGTGCTTGTTTAGTGCGTTGGTTCTTAACTCAGAACAAGAAAATGAAAAGCAAAGCATCAATTTAAACGCTTTAGTTTTACGCTTGGCAAGACACCGAAAGAAATTTCCTGGTGTCTTAAGGTCTTGGTGTCTCAGATGCGATTCTGAAATGAAACGGCAAAGCGTTTAATGGCGTTCTCCTGCATCACCTAATCGAAAAAAGGTCAGAGGTATATTAAAGTTTTTAACCGTTTAATGAAATGTCTACGCAGGTTACGACCCCAGTACGCACAACAAGGTTCAGGATTTTTCGTCCACGACAATGCTTGCCCTCACACAGCCAATATCGTTAAACAGTTCCTAGCAAAAAAAGAGGGGGAGAGTGCAAATTGAATATCCACCACCATACTCGCTAGATCTCAATCTTCCAGATTTCTTCATATTCTCAGGGCTCAAACGCACTTCGAAAGGAAAGAGATTTAACGATATTCCTAACATTCAACGAAAAGTGACGAGGCTTTTGAACTCCATCCCAAAAGAAGACTTCTTGAAAAGTTTTCAGGACATATGTAATAGATCTCAGGGTTGCATAGTTATGGGATGTGACTATTTCAAAGGACAGTAAGGTAACTTTCGTTAACATTTCATTTACGTTAAGGTTACAAGACTATTCACCCAACTTTATTGTCAAAGTTGTATTTGTTATTCTACTCATTGTAAAATTCAGATAATATTTTAAATTTGATAATTTGGATAAATATGTTCAAATATTAAGGTTCTTTGAAAAGCTTTCCAAAATAAAAAAATAATTCTTATTCTTTTCGTGTATTTTAAATCAAGTGTGCATTTTGTTTACCTATGTGCATTATTACTGTTCGCGAATATGTACTTTTTACTAGAAAGTTTTTGTAAAAAGCAAAAAGTTGGAGACAGTGATGCACATGAACTGATTGGCTGGAAGCACCTGATTTCGTTTATCATGTGATTATGATGACCCATGAGTTTATGAAATGATTGACAAGAAACGCACGTGATTGCAGTTATGTGACTATGACGTATGAAATTAGAGAGCCCATTGCGTCGTTAGCAAACACTCAATTTTTTGAACATAGTTAAGTGGAAATGGTACATGATTTACATAAAAATCTTTAGTTTAATGGCTCTTACAATTTTTTTGAGTGTAACCAATGCATATGGATTGCATAAAACAGTGTTTGTGCTCAAAATACTGCAAAAGTGTAATAATTTAATTTTTTAAAGATAAGTTTTAAAATTTATGAAGGGATTTTAAAATGTTATTCCTCCTGCAATAATTGACGTACACACATGAAAACTGATATTCATCAAGCTATGTATAGAAAAAGTTGGTATGGATTTTTTGCTAGCATGATTGATAGTCGTAAGATATCTTTTTTTTTATGAATGCTTATTGAATATTTCTTAAAAAATGAATAAATTTTAAGTTCAAAAATTTTGAAAAAAAAAGTATTGCCTTGATTCATAAATACATACCAACTTTTGTTACATCTACTTATATCAATGGGTAAAAAAAATTTCAAAGCATTTGACACAATAGAAAAAATGCCTTAGTATTTTAAAAATGAAGAGAAATGAGATATTTTTTTCTTTTTAAGATAAATCCGTTTAAAGTTTTTATTTACAATTGGGATGCGTGAATATAAAAATGAACATAAAAGTTATCATATCTTAAATTTTTTTTAACTTAGAGCTATCAAATTTTGTGAGATTATAGAAAAATATATAAGGAATATTTTAAGCTAAAAAATGCTATTTGTGAATGTTTGACCGATTTTTGTCAATTGAATCGTATTGTGACCCCTTAAATTTAGTACTCGGTTCAAAATTTTTTCTTTTGTTTTGCTGTATATTTTCTAAATATTTTAGCTCGTTATTTTTGATTTTCTGACTTTGTATCTAATAATGTTTTGCTGTGCAACTCCTGTATACCGACGTTACAGGTGAATTAAATTCGAATTACTCAGTAATATTTCTTTATTCTCCAAAATATGTAGAAAATTACTTTTGGTTCATCAATTTTCTGGAAAAACCGAAGGAACTTTCTAAAATCTAATTCAAAAGATCAGAGTATAAACGCATATGATGACCCCGTAACTCCCTTTTTTATCGAAAAAAGAAAAAAAAAATTACATATAATAAAAAAGAACTCAAAAATTTAGCAATGAAGAGCAATACTTCAGGGTCCAACTATAAGACAAGAAAATATTTGTTGTGTCAGTGTCGTAAAACATGAAGAAAATACGACGGTGGATCAAGAAAGGCATTGGTTTGTGAAGACACACTTCTGGAGGCGGGATAAACTTAAATGAGAAATGAGAGGGATCTCAACTTGAGCAAGAGGGAAGATCAAGAAAAATGAGATTTCCAAAATCAAGATCTCTTTCTCAACGTATTCAGCAAGAAATTAAATGTAAAAGTTTGCAGGTAAGTATAATAAGGATTGAGTGAAAAAAATGAATTGAATGTATTTTTGCTATCTCCAGTATCCTAATGTGCAGTTTTGATTTTGATGAAAATTAAAAAAAAATAATGTTTGTCGAGAATTTATAAGCAGAATTTTTGGAACTTTTTGAAGTTAAAGTATGGGCGTCGGCATATATACGGATCTACTAATCTCGGAAGGGGGGGGGGGGGGGGGGGGGAGACCAATTTAAAAAAAGTTTTCTTTCTTTTTTTTTTACATTTTCAGTTAGCCATGCGCAAGTGATTTTAAAGTTTTAACTTTTTTGGTGTTTTTTGAATGGAATTTTTATTCTAAAAGAAAAAAAAAGTCTCACAAATCAGTGTCAAAATCCGAGTTTCTGAACAGTACATAAAAATCATATTCACTCATAGGAATGTCTGAATGCACGTAATCATTCCACACTTGCTTACTCCGAAGCATGCAACATAGGTCAACGATCCCATTTCTTCTTTTTTTCTTTCATTTTGACATTTACCCCAATTTAAAATGTTTATCCGAGCAGCCATATTGTGATTAAAATTTTCAGCAAGCACAATTTCCTGCAGTTACCAGACCACTCTTACGGGGGTGAGGTTGAGTTGGCCTCACGTAGGCCACTGCTTGTAGCTTGCTGTATACGAATTTCTCTTCCACTCATTTTCACCAAATTTTTCTCGAATAGAGTCTCATCTACACTGTAAGTTATAGACGTAATGGTACTTTACATTCACACACTCATGTACACGCACGCACGCACGCATACGCATACGCACACACACGCTTAATTACCTGATTAATTAGGTAATTCTACTATTTTGTAATATACATTTCGAATTAAATTTCTAGAATTCTTTTGAAATATTGAACAGCGACATATGCGTAAAATAGTTCACATTTTTATAAAATTCAAGAATTCCATTTATAAAATGTAACAGATAAGAAAAACTGAATTATGCTTACATGTACAATGAAGTTTACAACATTTTCTCACATAAACCAGTCTGTCTCACGCATATTTAGCATTGATAGATACTTTTCTACCGGGATACATGGATACGTGAGTATTTATTAGCGTAGTACTATAAAGCAACACTAGGACCGCGTAATCGCCGAGGACGACACCCCAGTTTCCACTCCAAGCCAAAGGGAGGACTGTAAGCTTCGAATTTTTTAATGTGTATCACCCCTCTACATAGTTGGTTTTTAGTAGCACTAAGGCTCGAACTCATGACATGCCTTCATGAGTTCGTTACCATGACCATCTATAGCAGGGGTGTTGAACTTTTATGGATCAACGTGCCATTTTTTCTAAAGAAATGCTCAATGAGGTATAGAAGTGCCGTTAAATAGATGTGATTATTGGGAAAATAATTAAACTAAATACTAACACAACACAAAACTCTTTATTTATTACATAAAAATACATTTTGTATTTTATAGTAGTAAATGTTTTATTAAACGTGTAATTCAAATTATATAAAATAGCATTAGTGTGATTTCTGCTGTTGCAGATTAGATGACAAATAAATTATATTAGGATTGGGTAAGATGTGTTACTTTTAGCAGAATGAATGCTGAATTGGAGTCATCTGCCAAATGGTTTCTAAGCGAGTCTTTAATGTTATTCATCTCTGAAAATAATGACTCGCAGGCATAGGTTGATGAAAATGTGGTTAAAATAGCTCGAGCCTGCTTTTTCAAACAGTTAAACGTATCTGGAATCGAATTTAATGTTTCTAAAATTTCGTTACTGTCATTTTTACTTATATTGCTTGTTAATCCTTCTTTTTCAATCAATTATACCTTTTTCCTTGTTTCAATAAATTTTTGAATCCATATTGAACTAGACCCCAGAAATCAATAAGTTACATTTCAAATTCTTCAATTTCCAACCAATCGAATAGGGGCAAGTTCAGTTTATCAAATGATGTCACATCAGGGGACATAATATACTTAGGCATTTCTGATAATTCTTTGAACTGAGAAAATCTCACTGAAAATTCCTTGATTGAAGAATCAATCGTGATTGATCATTTTGATTGGTGGCGTGCTCAAAACCTTGTGCCGCGTGCCATCAATGGCACGCTTGCCAATGGTTCGCCATCCCTGATCTATAGGAATACATTACAACGCCTTTACTTTTAGGCATTCTTTCTGGCTGTTTGAATTTTCAATCATCATGGCACAATGATGTCAGTGTAAAATAAATAAAAATATCTGCTAAAATTCTAAATCAGAGGTGTCAAAATCGCTGCTCGCAGGCCACATGCGTCCCACAACGAACATTTTTACACACATACCCCTCATTATAGCGACACACAATAATATATAATAAAATATCAAAATTTCTCCCGAAATAGAAAAGATAATAGCAGAGAAGAGATGTCAAGTGTGAGGACGTAAGCATTACATTTTTCTTTTGTTCTTTTATGTTTATTATAATGTATTATTCGAAATAAGCTTACGTTTCTATGAATATTGATTTTTTTTGCGGCCCACCTAAAGTTAAACCTTGTTTATTTGGCCCTAGTTAGCTTTTGAGTTTGACACCCTTGCTCTAAAGTATTAATTAATATCGAACCGAGAGAGACAGAAAAAAAAGAAAAGTGGAAAATATTTATCTATGTTCAATGAGTTCAATCTGCTTGCGGCTTATTTTTACCACTTAAAATATACAAAATAAATTGCGTAGAGTACAGAGTTAATGTTCCCCATCCGGCTAGTTTATTTACCATTTTTTATTACTAAATATATAAAAAAGTGAGGGAAACTTCGTAAGAAATGCTTTCTTCTCACTTTTTCAATGTCTGCGGCCAAATCGATGTGTGAATGTTACTATGACTTTTCAAATAAATCTTTTTCAAGACTTTATAAGTGCTCTCCTTCTTCGAAGAAAGCTTCACCAAGATAGTTTTGTGCATTGTGAAGATGTACCGAGGCATGAGGAACTAATGGAACATGTCTTGAATTGTAATGGAAGGCATCGGGGGATAAAGCACCAAGTAAAAGACTGAAAAAGCAATGAAAAAAGAGGAAGGTCATTTCGATCAACGAGTAAGTTTGAAGAACTAAAAATTTGAAAGAATTCCCTGCATTTTGAAAAGGTTTATGTATATAAGATACCTAGTTGCGGATTAATATTTTTCTTCTTGTATAGGAAACAAAGATATTTTTTAAAATATCTTTTTTTCCCGAGAATAATTAACTGAAAAAGTGGTCATTTCATAAACCCTGCTACTGATATCCAGTTACCATTCAATACCAGTCACTGCTTAACAGCTATTCCCTACTGTTACAAAGTATAGTTTCCTTACCACTTCATCACCTGGGAGGAAAGGGGTTAATTGTTTTAGAGAGATAAATATTTCACAGTATTAAAACATAAAGCTTTGAGTGAGTGAATATTAATGTTGCACTATTCAACTACATAAGGGCTTTTGGTGATGGACCTCGTAGTATTGAACCATTAAAGTGACGAAGACGACACCTAAATTAGCCCCCATATTTTCTAACTTTCACTCCACACCAACGGGAGGACGTTTGAGCCCTAACAGATTTCTTGGGCATATGAACGATCTCTCTCCTCAAAGCCTCCCCATTGGTCCTTGCACACTGAAATCACGCCTCCTTGCTTCCCAGACAAGTGCACGATACCAGCCTACTTCAGAACCAGATAGAGGGTAGTGGACTGCTGACGCAACCCGGATACTTCAATTCTCAAAATCATCGTCATTTAACATGCATTGACCCCCTCTGCACGATGGGTATTCAGCGGTACTGAAGACCCGTCCAGCGGTACTGAAGCCAGCCACGAGTCCGTTACTTTGACCACAAGGCTACAGCGGCCACCATAAGGCTTTGAAAAAGAGATCTTAAAGCAGAAAGGAAAAACAAAGTGATAGAAAAATTTTCTCCGTCCTTATGAGAATATGCTATTAGATTTAGTTTATTGAAAAATTTCACAAAACAATTTAAAGAAACAATACATATTTTTTCCTACTGTTAATTTAAACGCTATTATCTTAGTTTCTTTAAAGAATGGTATTAAATGGAAGCATTTTTCTTAAATTCAAATGTACAGTATGATCTCGACGTAGACTATCCCGACTTACGCGAACCCTGAGTTACGCGATTTTCAAATCTCGTCAATTCATCTTTTGTCTAAGAAAAAAAAATGTCAAATATAGTGAAATTGGTAATGTTATATACATATATTGGTAATATATAGAATTTGTTGATCTCGCCAGGCAAATAAATTTAGAAGTGAATAGTTTTTTCATTGAAGAACTGCTGGATTTCCACAATCAGGAGCTGACAATGGATGAGTTCATAGAAATGCATGAGCAAGAGTAAGGTATTGAAGAGTTTGAGTCTTAAGATCAAGTTCAATGAGAAGATTGAATGACGGTTGGGAATTTGACAGAAGGCCTCAGTTTAATTAAAAAAGAGCTACAAATTTTTTAGAAAAGATAGACTCCAACGATCAGCCTTTTTTCCCATCAAAATAAGAAATAAAAAAAATATTAGCATGCTAAAATTTTGCGTGAGAAAAAAAATATTTGAGCTAGCTGACTACTTTGTTAGATTTTATGAAACCTTCTACATCAAAATAACTTCGGTTGGCGATTTTGTATTCGTGTTATCTAAGATTTTACTATACATTTTCCCATATATCATTATTTTCTTTTGTCTCCGGTCCTAAATAAAAATAATTTATGTGTATTTATATGCGAAATCATACCCGACTTTGTGACAGATCTATACACGTTCCTTCAATTAACCCTCTTGGGAAATCTTTGGGCTCTCAATTCGCGTTATTCACAATAAGCCCTTTGGAAGAAGAAAATCATGATATTCAAATTAAGTTACTATATATAGTTGAAGTTTTCTAGCTAGAATAGAGAGTAGGAGAGGAGTTATACTCGAATCAGAGGTGAGATTGCTACTGGAGGTATCATATTTAAATTATTGTGATTAAGAAATCATTAGGAGGAAGTTTTAAAGTGACGATTGTTCACTGAGGTTGAATTGATATTAGATTAAATCGGATGATAAGTTCGATCCCTTATTAAGGTATGGATCAAATTTGATAGTCTCCTAATCGCTCCTGTCTTACCGTCGTTGTTCCACTTTCATGGTTAGCATTGAAAAATTCTCTTACTATTATTAGTTGAAATTGTGTCTTTTCATTGTGTGTGATAAATAAATAGATTAATTGGATCATGTCGAGTGTTTCTTCCCTACTTCCCACATATCTAGGTGCCCGAGAGAGAGGTGCACAAACCTCTCACAACTTACGTGAATTCGACTTACGTGGTTATCACTCAGTCTCATCTATCGCTCGGGGTTCCATCTAAGTTCGGGGTATTTCTGTACTAGCCAATTTTGCTCCGTCATTCTCATTTAAAATGTGTTTATAGAAATCGTTCTCAAGAACTCCTTCAACAATTTCAGTTATCAACTGTCAAGTCGTTTGTTCTTCTCACGTTCTTTACCCACCGTGTTGAGTGAGGGATGCACGAGAAATCTGTTGAGGCTCAAAATCTTTCCGAAGGCTTGATGAGGAAGTTTGGAGTGGGGAAAGGTTCATCAGGTGTCATCCTCGTCACTTGATCATGGTTCAAAATTATGATATCCGTTGCCGTTAACCCCATTGCATTAAAATTCAGAATAAATTCAAAAAATCGAAAAAAAAAAAATCAAATTTCAAAAGTTCTTTTCTCTGATCAACCGCTTTTAAGACAGTAAGAAGAAAGACTTTATAATGTCTTGGAGTCCATTGTATGTCCTTTATAAATTGCATGTTTTAAGAGGTGTTTTAGCGTTGTAATGTTTTACAGTACATGGATGTATGCTTAAAACATAATTTCAGAATTATCGTAATAATGCACAATCTTTTTTCTTCGATAATATAACCATGAGAAGTTTTTAAGAAGTTTTTTTCTTTCATCTTAGTTTAAAGTTCTGGTGGCAAACAATTTTTAAATGCAATACATTGCTAAAAGTCAAAAGTCTAAATAATAAATATACGAGTTAAATCTTATGCCGTCTTATTTTACGTGCATGTGTTTTTATTGTTATTGTTATAATTTTTTTTCTAAACGGTTATATACGTTACTACATTCGTACTTCTGCTTGGTTTTTAGTTTTTAAATTCATATAACTTTTAAAGTGAGAAGCTAGCGCTATGTTATTTTTTAACCTTTTAATTTTTTTTTGTAAAAGTCTTTTTTACTCGTTTTCGTCATATATTTAAGTTAAATTTGTGATTGTATTCTAGTTTTATGGAGGCGGAAAATATATTATTCTAAAACAAAAATTACTGGACATTTTCTGTGCTCTTTTCACAATTTTCTGAGGGATGAATATTTTTAACCGGAAGATCATTCACAAAATATGCATTATCTAAATTTCAAAAAAATATTCCAGGTAAAAAAATACGGAATTTGAAAAAAAATTGGTAAAGTAAAAATTATTCGAAGAATTCAAAGCATCTTAAGAAATCTTTTCCAGTTTTCAAAAAAATATTTTGGCATGTTGAATCGATCGAAATCTACACGTATGAATAAATATATCATTGCAATAGTAAAACATTAGATGGGAAAATTGTCTGTATAATTGATTGTAAAAATATGTTAATAGAAAAGTTCTAAACTTTCCTTTTAAAATCCATTTATTTTTACGTTAGTTTGATTCTCGGACGTGCAAATGATTCATGAGTGGTTTGAGTCAAACAAAATTATATATATATATATATATGAATTAGGAAAATTGTGAAAAAAAATTACGAAAATGTAAAATAGTGCACGGATAAATTTTTCTGTAACGTAAACTTTTCTTATTTTTTTAAAAAAATATTTTTGCTTGAATTATAAAAGAATAAGATGGAATGTGACTTCGGAGAAGGGCTCTGCAACTGATATGTTAAATTTTATTACTAATATTAGCATTTTGACGTGAAAAATATCAATTTATACTACAATTGCCTAGGCTATTGTCATGTGGTGTGGTTTGGAAGTTAGGAGTGGAACGTATCAGCTGATGTATCACTAGTCAGTTGACAGTGATTTAAAATTACGAGGTCGTTTCCTGGTAGCCTTCCTGCTGTTTTAGTCCAAATTTAATTCAAAATTCAAACTACCAAACACCATTGGTAACAGAGACAAGATATAGTACATAGGTACAAACCATGTTTAAACATTTCATTATATATTTCAGCCATTTTCTTTTCTAAGTACTTTAACCCTTTCATGGGCTTTAGGAAGATTACTTCCCCATCTACATGATCTTATAAAATACTCCTGTGGCAAGCGCAAAACCCATTATAATATATTGGCCTTGCTGTTATACCGATGGGAAGACTAACTCCCGCTTCAGTTTTGTGCTATTGCACGTAATCCAGCGATTATGGCATCTGGACAAAAAAAAAAAAAGATGATACTAAAGAAGTACCTTGTCCAAAAGCTATCCCTGTATATAACGATGTCATGGGAGGGGTTGATCGCTTCGATAAAAGAAAAGGAAGATACCAAATAAGAAGATCTGTAAAATGGTGACATCGTATCTTTTATTTTCTTACTGACCTTGCCATCATAAATAGTTTTATACTGTGGAAAGTGACCCCCCAGAAGTTAAGACCAGCTAACATAACGTGTAGCATTAGCTAATCTATAATAGACGGATATTCCTCAAGAAAAAGGAAAGGATGTCCTGCTAGCTTCAAAGCAAAGAAGTGTGTAGTTCCAGATGATGTGCGCTTAGCCATTGTGGGAAATCATATGCCAAAGATGGTTTCCAGCTATAGAAGATGTAGGAAATGTAGCAGAAAGGAACAAGAAAAGAAGACCCGCTACATGTGTGCAGAATGTGATGTCCCCTTGAGCATTGCAACATGCTTCTCATCTTAGTTTTCTTTATGACGGTGAGTGTGGCTCCTTAGGAAGTATTCCTCCCACCCCTAAAATTTAAAGGCTTACATAAAATTCGGCAAAATAAAATATATTTTCTTAATGTTAAACAAAAAACTGAGATAAATTCAAAAGATAAATAAATGGTCCACGAAAGGGTTAAAGCGAAAAATTTTAGATTAATATTAAGAATTTAAAATGAAATTCTTTTTTTTACTATAAGATGAGCAGATAGCTTTCCAAAACGGTAATGATTTCAAGGAAAATTTTTATCTCCAAAACTTTGGCAAAATGAAAATTGCTATTAAAAAGGAAATATTTTAATACAGTTAGTGAAAATTCTTTTGTAGCAAATATTTATGTTTTTTCATAATGACTCGCATGAATTACGATAACATAAAATATGATTAAAATGAGTGGTTTAATTTCTCCCAGTACACATATTTATTATTTCAGATGCATGAATGAAATTAGAATTCAAATACGCTTATGAATATTGGGTTATATCATATATTGGGTTAAAATAAAATATGTTTTTGGAAGAGATTAAGGAGAAATACATGTTCATTTATTTTGCTACCTTTTCAAATGGTGTAAATAACGTCTCTAATTTTTATATTATTTTAAGGTATCCGACTAAGCTCAGAACTGTGATTTTGAAAAAGCGTTTAAGTGAATGTTTTTTTTCTTAATATTTAGTGTCACTTAGATTAGGATTCTCGCATAAAACTGTTTTAAGGATATTGTTCCAATAAAAAAAATATTTAAATACAGTATATTGGCAAAAAATGAACTCAGAATTACCTATTTTCAAAACATTCTCTTTTTATGTTAAATGCTTCTGTAATAATAATATTTTGCCTATACATAGCTCAAACCTCTGTACGGAGCATGAACCAGGATTTTTTTGAATTATATAACTTAAAAATTGATTTATCCAAATTTTAATATATCATAGAGGAGACATTGTAACAAAACAAATAAACCCCCCGATAATTATTTGAATTGGTAGGAACTCTGAAAATAATGTAAATTTTTCCAAAATTCCCAGTTCAGGCTCTCTGGAGAAGTTTTAGCTATATATAAGCAAAATATTATTATTTTAGAAGCATTTTTCATAAATGGAGAATGCTTTGAAAATAGGTGTTCATTTTTTTTTTGCCAAAATATTGCATTTAAATAATTTTTTGTGACAATAATATTCTTAAAACAATTTTATACGTGCATTCTAATCTAAATGACACTAAACATAAAAAAAAAATATTCATTTGTACGCTTTTGCAAAAGCACGGTTCCGAACGAAGTCGGATACCTTAATAAAACTATGTACAGTAGTCTAATCTTAGCCAGTATAAACAAACTTTAGAGGAATATCATTAATTTAACTTCAATCACAATGAATCCTCTTGAACAAAAGTAAAGAAGTTCTCGGTAGAATAGTATAGAACAAATATATCAAATAGTTTCACAAATTGCATGAATGTGATGAAATTTCAGAATTTTCAAATAGGAAGGAAAATAAATGAATATGCCGACTTCCAGTGTGGGGACTCTCACCTGGTTTGAATTTGGGAATGAGTCAGTGTTGGCAGTGTGATTAATTAGTAGGGCATGACGTCATTCAATCAATATGCAGTTTGTATTTCGTGCAGATTGTTTGAATTTTTAAGAATTTATCACAGTTAATTTTTTACGAATTTTTCCGTTATTGAAGATGAAGAATTGCATATTAAACCCGAAATATACTCTTTACTTCTTTTTTTGCTATTCATTATTCTTTCCTTACAGATTTCATAATGTATTTTTTTCTTATTTAGCACTGATAATTATTATGCTTTTGCGTAATATATTCTCTAAGTGGTAAATATTTTTTACACAAAAATAAAACGTTCAACGATTTTTAAAGCAATTAATTTTTTTTCTTTATTTCACGATGCCTTTCATTTTTCAAGTAATATCGCGTATTTTTTTTACCATTAGCAAACTATCTATATTAATCATCAATATTGATTTTAAGATTTTAAATGTACTTTAGGATAAAAACACATAGAAATTTCACAAAGCACTTGTCAAGGTTTTTCTATCCTTTAAGTACATAAAGCATAAATAACCACGATATAAAATATTTCTTTGAAAAGAAAAATATATATATTTCTAATAAAAAAAATGTGAAAGAAATATACATTAAATAATAAAATGTAGGAAAAATTTAAAGCAAAGTGCCTTACCATATATCTTGAGTAAAAATGAAATATATATTCATTAGGTTTGCATTGTACTTAATTTAAATGGTTTTGAAATGAGAAAAAAATGATTTTAAGAAGAGTGGCATATTTGTTGTTTGTTTGTGTTTTGTATTTTATCATTTATAAATTAAAAGAGATTCATATTACTCAGCTGTTCATTAAAATTATAACACCAGCATGGAAAGCAAACGTTACTTATCTTATGCATGCAGAATTATAGGAAGAAAACAAAATTTAATTAGTTGGCAATTTGGGGTATACAGAGTCTGGTACCTCCGGCAGCTAAAATGGATTTAACCCGATTTGGCATCGAGTCAAACTGAGTTTGGATGATAGATACGGGCAAGTCTTGTCGCATGCTATTTCATTTCTACATCATAGTACAGCGAGGTAAGTCAGGATATGGTAGGTAACATACGGCTTGCGTTATCTTCTGGATACAAGACGTTTACGAATCCTCGAAGATAAGTCACAACCACTGGTCTTAAGATCTGAGGAATGTACCGATAGTTGCTCATATAACCAATGACACCAACAAGAGGTACTCATGCCGTGTACCCAATGGCTGCCCACACCATCATACAAGGTACAGGGTCAGTATGGCGATGTCAAATGTAAGTAGGCAACTTGCGTTTTCCTCAGTGCCTCCAGACACGAATACATTCATCATGATGCTGTACGCAAAACCTTTACTTCTCTGTATAGATGACGGGGTGCCACTCCTGTAATTAGTTTTGTAGGGTCACCACTGTCATTACAAATAACTATGTGCAGTATTAAAGGAAATCGCAATAACAGTGTTAATACAGGCAATACGTGTTTTTCCAGACGTCGTTGCACTGTTCGTCCGGATACGTCGTGCTGCGAAGAAGCTCACTTCCTAACTAAAGGCCCATGATGTGGCTATACGATCCTGCAAGACCAACCAAATAACATGTCCGTCTCCTTGGGCGTTAGTGACGGGAGGTCTTTTAGATCCTGCGTGGCGTTAAATATGACCCTCCTGAACACATATCAATTTCATATTCACCTGCCAGTCGTTAGATTCCGACCAATTTGAGTGGAAATATTGTAGAGCGGTAAATTGAATTCTTAATAGGGCTAGATTCTGCTGTTATGGAATTCCATCAAGAGTTGATAGCTGTTTCTTCTTCTTGTGGGAAGCATTAAACACTCTTTTCACAACCAACCAACATTCAAATGCGATTCTCGAATGATAAAACCGCAGCGTAACTTTCCTTTTATACATAGTTTGAGATACCGTTTCTCTCTCTTGTGTCCTTCGACTGCGCTATCATTTGCCCATCCCAGCATCTTCTTCCTTTTCAAGCGAATTTGATGTTTGTATCATCCTTTTTCACGGTACTATACTTTTAATGGCATGCAGTGTAATTGATGAACATTTTGCTATAACTTTTGTTATCATCTTGTAACAAAAAGAGAAAAATAATTTGTTTCACACGATTGCAGTTTGAATGATATTTCGAAAAGCATATCCTTCTTATAAATCAAGGGATAGATGCATGTAACATAAGAAACATTTCAGATAATGTTACTGAAAATTGTAGGACTACTTGTGTGTGCAAACGCATTCAATTAATTTTTTTAAATTGATGCATCTGCAAATTTCTATTTGTACCGAGGATTTTTTTTTAACTTAAAAGAAGTAACTAGAATTCTATTTGACTGCAAGTAACTATATTTCTTCATAAGCCTCTGAAATTAATTTGCTCCCGAAATCACGTGATGCGATATTTTATTTTATTTTGTACTCAGAGTATATCTTTTGTTTTTTCTTATTCCAATGAATTTTTAAACACGTTGCTCTTCCTACAATGTAATATAGATTTAAACAACAAATGCAATGTAGGATGCAGAAACTCTTTAAACTTAACTTATGTCATAACACACAGCTCCCATTTTGCTGGGTTGATGAACGCCGCAGCATCTGGATGAAAGAGTCATCGTTAAGAGAAATTCAATGCTTTTAGAGAGTATATATTGGATCCGAAATATATTGCAGGAAACATGCATTTTAATGGAATCCTTTGTTTGCTACGAGACTAATATTCAGGGATTATATCGACTTTTGGGTATGATGAGCAAGTATGTTCCCAAAATTTCACTGATGATTTTCCGTGATTAAATTCGATACATAACTTATTGCTATTGCTCCCTAGCTTGCTATTTTGCGGTGAAACTAAATTAATATTTATTCCGTGCTGGCATAAGCAGATGACTAGAGATAGAGATTTTATAGTGATTTTGATTTTGATTCAGTTGGATAATTTCTGGATGATATTCTGGATAATTTTCTACTTAAAGCACTTGATTTAAAACAATCTTGTAAGATGATAGACATCATTTATGTTCAAAGTGTTTTGATACTAGTACAAGAAGATGATTAGAACTGATAAAATACCAAATATGTTGAAAATTAGAGATAACATTGTTCTTACAATTTGTTGTCTTGATAATAACAAAACTTGAATCTTTCTCATAGTGTGCAATTAAGAAAATTAAACTATAAATAATATAGCTAATACAGGGTCAGTTATCGTTTTTGGTATTAGCTAGTCGCTTAAGTGTAAATTAATGATCCATAAATAAGATAAAGATATTGAGAAATGATAAATTTGAAAATTTATTTACAAAATAAAGCCTTCGAGAGAATGCTCACGATTACTGACTATTTCTCTCTATTTAAGAAAATACCCCCTTTTTTAAATAAAAAATTGAATTATGGTAGCATCAGTTTATATTTTCATTTTAATATATATTCTTATTTTTAGCAACTCAAATTCACCTAACTTATTTTCTTATGTCTTCAAGGTTTTATAGGAATAATATAATTCATAAGATGTATAGAAATACAGAATTATATATAATATATTGAAATACATACAGAAAATCGAATTAAATGATTTTCCCATACTTATGGCACAATTTATAGCAGTTCTAAAACGACCCCAGACAAGAATATTATGTTTTGTCCATTAGTTTCTCCATAAAATCGAAGAAATTTTTTGCTTGTACGATTTGTGAGATCAGGAGCCGTATATAAGTACCGTTTTTTCTCGTGTTTTTGTGAAAGGAAAACAAAAATACCAGAGGAAAATATCCCAAGCTTTCAGGAATGAAGATCAGTGCTTCAAGGTCCAACAATAAGACATAAAAGCAGTCGTTGTGACGCTGTCGTAAACAGGAAGAAAATACGACTGTAGATCCAGAAAGGCATTGGCTTGTGAAACAAATTTTCTGTAGGTGTTATAAAAAGAGAAATGAAAGCAGCCTCAACTATTTTCAAAAGAAAGACAGAAAGATATAAAAATAATGCCTTTTTGTTAGTTAGGTGTATTATTTCGCATTTATTGAATTTTTTTTTATAAAAAAAATTACAAGGAAAGGGATTTAAAATTATAACTAAAGTAACTTTATTTTTTATTCAAATGTTATTCTTGCTTATTCAACTAAAAAGAATGTTTACCAACTAACTAGATTACTCTTATTTTTATCAAATTTCCATCTCCGGAAAAAGTAATTTCAGGATATTTTAAGTAAAGGTAATACTTACTCGAAAATTCGATTATTGTAATTTGCAAATAGTTTTGTAGAGTAAATTAGTGACTCCAAGTATAACAAGATTTAAAAATATTGAAATTTCACAGGTAACTCCGAAAAGTCTGCAGGGCATAAAGAAACTGATTATTTTGAGATTTTTGTTTAAAAGTTCGGTTCTTGTATTTTTTCATTGAAGCCAGACAACCTTACAAATAAAAAAAACTGTAACGGAAAATTGAAAATTTGTTGTATGGTCTATCTCGAGAAACTTTGATGTATATCACATAAGTAAATATACAATGCATTTTTGAATAGTATTTTTTTAACAATGAAAGTTACATTGTTGAGAGTGTAATGGTGTCATTTCCTTGCAATCTATTTGAAAGAACTCGTGTTAATTTGATACAAAATTTACAGTGTATTTTTTCGGGAAAGAAAATACTTTTTCAGGACGGAAGATAATACTTTTCTGTCAGTTTAATCCATCAGAAACTTACTTATTCCTGCTTGGCAATTTGAATAGTTTAAAATATTATCTCAAAATATTATAAATAGATATAATCTAACCTTTAATGAAAATAATATATGCTGTAATTTTTACTATCAAATGTGTATTTTTACTAAAAGAAAATACATTTTTCAAATTACGATATTATTTACAAAGCAGATTTGGAATGATTTTTTGTTAACCGTATATTTCGATGTATGAGACCAGAATTTTTGGAACTTTTTAAAGTAAGGGGGTCGATTTACATAGGGATCCGCTACCCTCAGAAAGAACGTAATTTAAGAAAAACACTTGGGGGGGGGAAGAAAAGTTTTCCGTTAGACATGAGCAAGTGATTTTAATCTTTTGGATGTTTTGAAAGGGATTTTTATTCCAAAAGAAAGATAAAGTTACATAAATACTTCAAAATAAGGTCTTAGTACGATTTTCCGAATGGTTCGTTAAACTGACTTTTACTCATCGGGATGTCTGATTGCATTTCTGGTCATCAGGCAATGAATTTTCCAATCAGGGCATGAAACATCGGTTGAAGATCACATATTATATATAAATTCCACAACGAAAAACACGAAAAAAAAATGGCGAAGAAAGTATGTCTAGCACAGAGTACAAGATGACAAAGAAATAGAAAAAATATGCTAGATTCAGACATGTTTACTAGAAACAAAACTATTGCATTGGTGTCTGACGTTTTACTTTGCAACAACTCGATTGAAAAATATTTCATTCGTTTACAACAATTTTGCCTTCATAGCAAATGTTTGAACATTACAGGAATTTCTTTTCCAATTTGGCTTACATATATATTTTGAATTCTGGATAAACTTTTGAAGAAAAAATTAACTCTCGGCGTGTGCACGGATCAGTTAAAATTGGGGAACATATGGTATATTATGAAATATTTTTATTTTTTGGATAGAAAATATAAGTACTAATAAATCATATTACTTTATATTTTAAGCTTTTTATTATGAGAATGTTAAGTGTTTCTTAAATTTAATCACTATGTTTGTTTATTGTGTTAAAAGTCTGTTGTTCTAAAAGAAGATTTTATGCAACTTGGTTAAAAAGATATCAGTTTATCTCATAAAAGCTAATGCAGTTTATTTCTTTTCATATTTTTAATGTGCGATATGCAAACCTAATAATTGCATTGTTTCTCGATGAAATATGCGTATTATTTTTCAGCATATAAATTGAAATTTTTTGAATTAGAAATATTTAATGCCCATTTAAAAGAATACGTGATGAAATTCGAAAAGTTCATTTATATTTTGTGACACACGACACCGGAATTTCTGAAAGATATATTAATTTATCAACACATGAGAAAAAGTTTTACTACCACGATCTTAATAAGAAATTTATATTTTTCCAAGTAATAGAAAATTTTTCTTTACATCATCCATGCAGGATAGGGAGTCAAAAGACGAATTACATCAATTCTTCAAGCATACTTTGGCTTATTTACTTTTATACATTTTTCTTGGTCATTCGACTTCTAAATTCCCGAATATTCTCGAATACATGAAAATTTTCCCCGTACAAACGGCCCTAACAACCTGCAGAATAAAAAGAATTCATATGGCTTATTTCTAAGCTCAAGGGCTTAGAAGCTGATACATTACAGTTCATCAAATTTTTGCTCTTCACTATTTACGAAATGCATACCGAACGTATTTTGCATTGAGTACACAATTAATACCCCCCGTTGGCTCGTTTATTTTTACTGTTTTCTCTCCAAAGATGCGTCAACGGGGGAAAATTCTTCAGAAAATGCTTCTCTTCTCACTTTTTCAATGTCTGCGGCCAAATCGATGACTGCTGCTTCGGCTTTCAGATAAATCTTTTTCAGAACTTTGTAAGTGTTCACCTCTTTCGAAGAAAGCTCTACCAAGAGAGTTCTGAGCGTCGTGAAAACGTATTCAAGCATGAGGAAACTAATGGAACGTCTCTTGAATTGTAATGGGACGCATCGTGGGGAAAGAAGCATCTTGTAAAAGACTGAAAAACCTGTGAAAAAAGAGCGAGTTCATCTTTCCCAACATGAAGTCTGATTTAAGCTCCGAAATATTTTTGTAAAAAATCTTGAGAGCTATAGAGCTTGATGGATGTAAGATTCTTGGCTGCGGACTGGATGAGATTATACTTTTTTTTATACCACATATAGAAAACGAAGATCCTTTTTGAGAATTCTTTCCTTTGGTACAGAAGAATGAGCCAAAAAAGTTATTTCTTTAATGCATTGACGGCATCAGTTTTAGATACTTAAGTTTCTACCCGTATTCAAATATGGAAAATATTTTTTAACCCCTTAAGCGGTCAATCTTTTGCCCAAAAGTTCCAAAAGAAAAAGCACATTTTTTTACTAATACATAATACTTAACACATATAATATTTAATTGCATAATATTTAACAGAATGCGAAAATGGAAGAATTTTATTTTAATTTTCAATTTTAAAGTTTTCACATTATTTTTTTATTTTGTAATTGAGGAATACAAAAAACCCTAAATGTTTACTTTTTATAAGTACACTCTGCATGCTATGAAGAATGTTTTATCTAAAAAGAATTTATCTCATACTCAAAAAAATTTCATGTTCGTTCCTATTTTTCAAACAGTTGAGGATTTTGTGTGTGTGTGCATATATAGATGCTCATACAATTTGAAGCATGGTGTAATATTAAGTCTTACATTGTAATGGGGACAAAGATAACTTCGACATTTTAGGATTATTTTCCATTTTAATTTCTTCTCAAGCAACAAATCGCACATTGCCTTGCCAATCCCTGTTCTTTATCTAATATTTTGAAGAATCTAAATTTCTGCCTTCAATGAAAATTTCCCGCCATCACCATAAAGAGAATCCTCAGTGAGAAGCATTTCAATACTATGGATAAACTGTACCTTTTAAAAGCACTAATACTAATAATCTCACTATAAGAATTAAAAAAATATGCGAATCAAAGATAGAAAGAAGAAAATATATCAGTTCCCGTACAGCATACCAGTTGTGACTAGCTTTCGGTAGCCCGTACGGTATATGGGCAAAACCAGTTAAAGGGTTAAGTTGTTTTCAATAAAAGGAGAAAGCTTTATATTGTTACCCTCCCTTTAGAGAATCTCAAAACGATGAGCAAAAATTGTATATTTAAAGTTAATTAATGAAATTCGCAGTACTTACTTTATTTTAGTAGAACTCTACTATAGTGTAAAAAATGATAACATGAAGAGATATTAAGAAAAAGTAAGAAAAATTTTATGCCAAATAATTTATACTTTCCACTTAAAATGTTACCAGTGGTTCAGTTAACAGTAGTCTTTCAACAAAAGTATGACAAAACTGTTTCCTATTCTCATAATGTAATGATAACAATCGAATTATCTTTTTGATTTTCGTTCTGGGATACATAGAAATATTCTTTATTTGTTGTTTGCTTTTATAGTATTTAGTTTTATTTCGTTACATATATCCATGTATTGAGCCAAACGATGCTCATTTTTCATTTGTAGCAGAAAGTATTAAAAATTCTTTACATTCTTTCGTGTATATTAATCATTATAAATTATTTTCAGTGAATGAACATGAGACTAAAGTCTAATCTTTTTAGCTTTTTTTTCCCTCGAGCTTTAATTTTTATAGCGAAATGTTTTTTTTTTGTGCCACTTTTGCAGTTGATGTTTAATCAAACATTACTTTGATCAAAGAGATGTCTCGTTAGATGAGTGTTTGTAGACATTAAAGTCAAATCACAGGTTTGAGTCCGGGTTTCACTTTAAACCTGCAGTATTGAATACTTGGAGCTTCTTCATCGTTAAATAGAATTAGACATTAAATTCTTACAGTGTTATCCTGATTGATGGATTGCTTCTTCATCAATGACCCTTACGTAGTCTATAGAATGGTACTAATTCAAATCGACCAAAATTATATATGAATAAGAACACACATAGATATTATTATTATTTTACTGTAGTATAAGTTTTTATATAATATAAAATATTTAAAAGATACCTTTTAACTCTATATTTATGGAATTAAAATAATCATAAACTCTTAAGTGCATTTGATGTGGCTCATTATGGCTCAAATGCCTATCTTTGGAAGTATGATTTAAATTTAAATATCCATGAGCTTCGTTGAATCCCACATAATATGTCAAGCTGCTCAGTATGTCTTATAATATATTAAAGATGAGTAATTGTCTCTATGCTTAAGATGTGAACTTAGTTAAGTGGTAATAACTGGCATTCTCCCTGAGTGATTAACATTGTAAATACTTTTTAAATCAATCTACAGACACAACAATCTTTTTGTTAATGCAGCTTTGGCTCTTCAAGAAAAATCTAGTGACGGGACCCCATTAGTATAAGAAAAAACAAGTAAATTAACAAACTAGAAAATAGTTATTAATCCATTTCAAATTTGCAGGTTTTTATTCTTCACGAAGGAGTGGACAAGGTGTTAGAGTGCTAGAGAGAGAGATGTCGTGATAAATTAGATGACGGTTCCTTCACTTGAGAGGCAGGACGAATATTATTCCGAATAGATTTTCAAATATTTTAGACAGTGATGTATAAAAATAAGAGTTTGAAAAGTATCGGAATAATTAGTTTTCACTATAAATACATTTGTAATCTAACTGCATGTTTCGTATTCATACCATATTTTTGATGTAACCTAGATATATTGTTCGGATTGCGATAAAAATTACGCTATATGGCAAAGAAAGTGCAACATCAAAGAGAAGGTAGAAGAAGAAATTCGGCAAACAGAGAGCAGAGAACAGTAAGATATGATTATTTTGAAATGATACTTATAATATAGAGCGAGAATAATGTTAGATTAGAAGTAAGACTACCACTGGTTGCGATACATGAAGCAACATGTCTGTGTACAGAAACAATGAGGGTATGGATGACTCTCCCTTCCCTGTCAACCATTTTCTACTATTCGTCTTACGAAAGCGAGGGAAAAAGACTGGTGTAAAATTACGTTCCAGATGTATTATATTGGTGAGAGAACAGGGGTGAATAGTGACTAGGGAAACATCTGTATATCTTACAGAACAAGTAGGCTGATGCATGTAGTGTGTGGGGCTTATCCTGTCGATAAAGGACACCCCCCTACAAAGGAAGGAGAGTGTTATAGACCACAGCACATCATTCACATATGGTAGAACCATAGCTCACTAAATACGAAACAGAAGAGAACTGCTATCGAGCGCGATTGCGTCTCAAACTATGATGCCGCGTTGTCGCATGGTGGAGTAATCCACAGATGTGGTCAGATCGGATGTCACCACATCGGTGCTACACTCGTCCACAGCAACTATCACTTAACAAGCAGAAGCATAACTCGTGTGAGAATAGAACCTCGTGTGCGCAATTCTGTCTTCTACCGTAGATCGTTATCATTGCAAACGAAGTCATCTGTGCTATGGTAGTAATGTCTATCGTAGTCTTCTTAACATTTTCATGACGATGCACTGATGAACGGAAAATATTTTAGAGACGGGTGTGTTACATATACATCCACCCCAAATATCACCGGCAGCCGGGCGATACACCGGTGAATCGCATTTTGTACTTGATCTACAGGACAGATCTTCACCACAGAAAGTTGCATTGAACGGCTTATTCCTCGATAAGGAGGCTTGAGACTGGTGCATATATGACACATTCTTCGCGAAAGGGTTAACGAACGGTAAAAGCTAATCAACAGGTAATAGTTCTGGTCAATATGGGAGCATCAAGGTTGCCTTGAACATGCTGCAAAATGGAGACAGATGTGGTTTACGGATCGCCACGGCTTGTAGGCGAATAAGTCTATCCACACGTACTGACGTCACTGTGGCTATACCGGTACATTCAATCTTGCCACATTTCGTTCTTCTAAACATCATTGTTCTAGCCGGGTACCGTGGTCTTATCTAGGTGGGGATCAGTTGAGATTTTTGATCCATCTTCCTCTTCCGTAAAATAATGTAGGCATTGGTGGCAGCCTGGAATTCTCTGCAATTACTTGTGTTCTCTGAGACAAGAAGAACATTTCCATAATGATTTCTCTGACAGAAATAACAGCCAGGATATTGCCCATTCTGTTGTTCTTATCGTATATTCAACTCAATGTGTACTGGAAATCTGTACTCACATCAATTACAATACTCTGTGGGGTATTATTACTTTGCAATTTGCATAATTTTCTGACCACTTATTTTTGGAGTTTCATTTTCATTGTCATTTGGTGTATCAGTATTGTTTCTTATATAAATAGAAGAGTCCTAAAATATTTCAGAATTATTGATAATTATATAGCTTAATTGAGGGATTACACGAAAGAAAAATAAATGTCTGCATTATTTCAAATCCCAATGATAATTTTTCTACCATTCGTGATGTTGTGGAACGAAAACAGTCGCTTTTTTGGATAACTTAGAAATAAGCCAACTCATCCAATTTAAAGCGCATTGTTTGCCTTTTATCTGTTTCCTCAACAACAAGATGGAATTTTTATATTTATTTTCTTTTGCTCGTTTTCAGGTATTGCATTCATACTTCTTCTTTGAACCATGAAACAAATATGAGAGGCTTTTCCATTTTTTTATTCTTTACAGCGACAGCCTTTTCTACGCCTCACCAATTTCGAATCGAATTCTTAATAGCATTCTCACTCGTGAATGCTATAGGCCCGGAAAAATTCCTATCCTTCCAATAAAGAAACGATGGGAATCTTCTCCTTCTTCAATAATTTTGGTTTCCGGGTTATGGATAAAAGGATTTCAGCAGATGATTCAAAATTCTATTATTGTATAATAGTAAAAATAATTTGAGAAATGGAGAAAGAAGAAAATATATCTAATCGATAAAAGTAAAATAGATGTAAGAAAATTATAAAACTTCCCTATTTTCGAATTTTGATTCCATGTTTATACTTATTTAAAAAAAAAAACAATACTATTCTCCTGTCAATTCTATTTCTAAAAACAGTGAAGACATTTATAGCCAAATTTATGCATATGAATATTTTTTCTATAGGTATGAATTAATTAGATAACTAATTATCGGAGTTTATTTATCAAAAGTGATTGTTCGACTTCTTTTATGTGCTGACTCAATTCATTTCAGAGTTGAATAATTCATTTTAAAACCAAATTAAATTAAAAAAAACTTGTTTTTTTATTCTAATTTCAATGCGTTTTTCGTTCTTTGTGGGACTTCTCTAACAATATGCAAGACTGTTCCATGAAAGTTTAAATACTATTATTTGCCAATTGCTTTAATGTTACGCATACGTTTTTCTTTTAGTATATCAAGAACAATCACTAAACATATGTGAACTTCTTTTTAACTATTTAATATATTTATGTATTTGCTAAGTTTAAGCACCAGGTGTCCGCAAAATGACTGATGATTTGGAAAATCAATTAATAAAAATGGAAGGTGATAGGTGCAAAGTTCGGTGCATTCTGCTTTGGTAACCTAGGAATTCTCTCACCAAGTTTCAAAACTAGTTACAAAGCTCGTCAACAGATGAAGCTTCTGAGATGAAACTGTAAAACAATGTTTTCAAAATAGCCACCAATAACTGCAACAGCATGGTAGCTGAGGAGGAAATTTGCTGACACTTATGCAAGTATTTCAGTTGGAATAATTCAGAGATTCATGTCAAACCAATTGTTTGGGAATAAAATGTTTCCAAAAACGATTTCGCAGGTTTCCAGTTTCAGCAGCGTTGCGTTCATGCACGTCTCGCGTGCATTAATGGCATCAGCAGTCAGAGACTAGAGTCTGAATCTTGTTAAGAAACTTTTGAAAGCTGTAGTGCAAGATGCGTTGTCTAGTCATTTGTCGTAGTCCAATTTGGCAAGCAACACGCAGACGTGAAATTTGGGGTTGCTGTTGGACGACCTTCTGAACAAATGCAACATTCGCGTCCGTAATTGCTGTGTTCCAGCGACCGACATTTCCAGTATGGTCATCATTGGCACTTTAGATACGTTGAAACTTTTCAAAAAGTGCTTTAATTGTACTATTTGCCAGTTCGTTTTTGATATTGAATTTTCTTTAGAAGCTGCCTCTCGGTGCTACAAAACTATGGTCCAGGTAATAAACTTTAAACATTAGCTGTTACAACGTGTGAAGCATTTTCGAAATACACGCCAGAATGATGTCGTGTCTTACGTTACGGACATAAAACATTGCTTTAGTTTTTCAGTCAGAAGCGCCATCTGTTGATGAACTTTGTAACTAATTTAGAAACATGATGAGAATAAATTTCCTGGTTGCCAAAACAGAATGCACCAAGGCGTACATTTCTATGGCCTTTCGTTTTTTTTCTTCAAAATTGATTCTTCAGGTCGTCGGTTATTTTTCGGACTCCCTTTGCCTTACAGCGACACACCACTCCCACAGCTGGTGAGATGGTATAGGGTGCCATTGACTACAGTACACGGTCATCCCTAGTATTGATCCGTGGCACCATGGCAGCCCAGCGGTATGTTCATGATATCATGCAACCACATCTGTCCCCACTCATGCAACGGCTCCAAGTAGCCTTTTTTCCACAAGACAATGCTCAGCCTCACACGGCAAGGGTGTCACAAGACTGTCTCCGCACTGTTATTATCCTTCCTTGGCCTGCCCAATCCCCATATTTGTCTCCAATTGAACATATCTGGGATCATATGGGACGGCGAGTTGGGCATCCAACGAGTTTGAACGAACTAGAGGCAAGGTTACAGCAAATATGGAACGAAATGTCTCAAGACATCATGCAAAACTTGTATGCCTCAATGTCCGATCGTATTGCATCGTGCATTCACGCTATAGAGGAGGTTCAACGAGGTATTAAATCCTCTCTTCTTTTGCTTTTTTCTCTGAAATAAATGATCCTTTTTCTTTGATTTTCTAATCATTTACTTATATCAAAGTAGTCATTACGCATGTAAAATTTTGTTTCATTTTAACGACTCCTTCTGGGTGCGCTAATTTTTTTGTCCATGAGTGTACCATCCAAAATCTGAAGCTGCAAAAGCAAAGTTCAAAGCACTGAATGTTTTCCGGGGGGAAGGGGAGGAGCTACTTCCTTAATTCCACATGCATATTTAACAAGTTCTACGTATTATGTACTGGTTTTAATTCTAGATCAAAGCGATCATTTCATAAATTTTTCGAAACGCATATTAATAGATCGAATTTAATAACTAAAATATCTGAGAATACTGAATCTTTTGAATAAAGTGACTAACGTTATCTAAACCAAGGCACAGACATTTGAAAGATTAAAAATATTCATTAAATGCCTCTATTGTATTTCACAATGTAGTTTATTAATATGATATACTTACATTTATTTGGAATAAAATATGTGGTAAAAGCCAATTAATAATAATAATAATAATAAAAATCTGTATAACGATGCACGGTTTTTAAAAATTATATTTAAACTACACTGCTGGCCACACACACACACCGTAAATGCAACACCAAAAAAGAGAAGAGGCAGCACAACAAAATTTATTTTGTAGATAACATGTTGACTAAGTATCAAATGATTAAATTTATAGACTTCTGTGAAGCGTAGTTCCTGCCAGAATCAGTAGCCAGAGTTGCCGCCATTGTTGGAGGTCATCGCTGCCACACACCTCGGCATTGATTCAAAGAGATTGTGGATGTGTTCTTGGAGTACAACAGACCAAGCAGCTTCCACACGCTGCCAAAGTTGATCTAATGTGGCAGCTGGGGGTGTAATCTGGGTCAATCGTTGAGCAACCATGGAACACATGTTTTCTATCGGTGAAAGATCCGGAGAGCGAGCCGGCCAGGGAAGCAATTCAATCTAGTGATTGACGAAGAACCTTTAGACAATGTGTGCCACGTGTGGTCACGCATTATCCTGTTGAAATATGGCTGTGGCCAAGCCCTGAAGGTAAGGAAGGACAACTGGCTCCAACAACTCGGAGAAGTAGCGCTGGCTGTTTAAAGTACCAGCAATGCGTACTAGAAGAGTGCGAGAGTGATATCCAATACCGCCCTATACCATAATATCCGGTGCAGGACCAGTGTGAAGGTGCATAATGCAGCTGTTCAGCATCCTCTCTCCACGGTGTCTCCAGACTTGAATCCGACTATCGTGGTGTTGCAGACAGATGCGTGACTCGTCAGTAAAGACATTTTCATTCCATTCTGTCGCTCACATCCTTCTTTCATCGCACCATTGGCGGCGGAGACGTCTGTGGCTCTGCGTCAAGGGTAGACCAAGCAATGGACGTCTTGTGGACAGACCACTCTACTGTAAACGGCATCGAATGGTACGCGCAGACACTGAATGATGCGTTACAGACTCAATGTTCTGTGCTATGGTTCGTGATGTGACTGAGCAATCCGTCACTGCCATGCTCACAATTTGCCTGTTCTCACGTGAAGTGGTGCACTGAGGTGGATGCGATCGACCACGTTGGTCCGTCGTACCCTTCTGCATCCAACGATCACATATCTGCATTACAGTTGTTCGGTTTCGTCCAACACGATTACCGATTTCTCTGAAAGATAATCCACAATCTCGGTAAGCCACTATCCTTCCTCTGTCGAACTCGGATACTTGATCAAAAGCTGATCGCTGTTTTCTGCTGATTGTTTTTTTGAAAAAACCACAAGAAAAACACAATTGCCGAACTTGAAATCGTCGAAATCTCCAAGCCTTAAATAGCGCTTTGAGGTGGCGCCACAGGCGTGCGTGATTTGTGTCTGCGCTGAAATTCTAAATCATTTGCATATCTCACCTCCCCTAATGCATGTTGTAGATTTCATGTTATTTGCATGCATCCTTCAGGGTGTTGCATTTACGGTGGCCAGCAGTGTAACTTACATGTAATTCGAAAACATAATAAAGCATTCTCGGAAGATTTGGATATAGAAAAAGTATACTTAACTAGAATTATTTGCTACCTTTCGGTTTTTAAATTTTTTTATACAAAAATTGTTATGAGGTGGTACTTTTAAATTTTATAATTTTTACAAGGGTCAATTTTCACCCTTTTTGAATTTATACTTCTTTTGGCGCGATAAGGAAAAATGATGAGAGTAAATTTTTACATACTGTCACGGATGTGCTCGCATACCGTCACGACACCGATGCGCATGCACATCGTTGTCTAATAACTTTGGAAGTTACTGAGGGATCTTGGCGATATGGGTGTCGATCGAACTGGCGTGCCCCCCACATGCATTTGATATCTATGTGCTTGTGGTTGGGATAGGGGAGGGCTTGCACACTAAAATATCATTCCATGTTATTCCTATGGGGTAGGAAATTTTCTAACATGCCAGTTTTTTGGTGCTAAGGCACAGATATTTGGGGGATCGCAATAATTATTGTTATAAACCATAATGTTGGACCGCATTCCCCCGGTGCATTTCCCCTCTGCAGCTTTTTGGTCAATTCTCGGCATCAGAGCCTCACAGTCCATTTGGACCTGGCTCATTCGATCCTTCTCTATCTGATCTTCCAGTTATTTTAACTTCATGCTCATAGGGCTATTTCTTCCATAGTTTTTGATTGTTTTAAACTTTTTAAAACTTTTTAAATTTGTTTAAATTCACAATATCTTGTCTCCTGTTTGAGTCTCGAACTTGAGATTTGAACCAACTGTTCCACTCGTCGAGATCCATCCAGTCATCTACTTCACTCTCATTGTATAGGCATGGGGAGGGCTTAAGCATTAAAATATCATGCTCTCATGTTAATCCTATGGGTACAGGAAAAAATTTCACCCCCCTAAGGGGGACTCGGGGACTCTTCAAGCGGATGTCTTTATTTTTTCTCGGGAACGATTCTCCCCGCCGAGACATTCAATATGAGGTCTCAGGTGTCACATTTGGTTCACCGTATCTCCAGATACAGTCTGCAGACCCCCTCATGTTATTGGTCCTATTATTCCTGAACGGGGGAGTTTAAATTTATTTAAATCGTGATTATCTCGGGTTTGGCCAGTTAGATTGACTTAAGGCTTGTATCGTTAAACTCTGCTCGTGACCGTCTTTCGTTCTTGGCCCAGCTTGCCCTGCTCAAGATTTTTAAAAAGATTTTAATCTTGTTACGCCAAAGAAGTATAACTTCTTACATGCGTACATAAGTACACACACAGCGCAGCACAAAAACCTTTTTGCTATGAAACACAACCATATTTTTCTATCTAAATACTATATTTCCTCTTACGGTTAAGAAACAATATGGAATTGACTTAAAAATCTTATTTTATCTTACGTTATTTATTAAACCGAACTATATCTCAACACAATCAATTTATATATATTTTTAAAAAAAATCTCCATAAACCGTACAACATTTATCTTTTACACTTGGAAAAAAAGATAAATTTTTGGATGTTATTTTTTGTTAGGGATTAAAGTTATAAAAATTATTTAGACACTGTCTGACATCTAAAATACTTCATAATGAAAAAAATTAGATATTAAAGCTAAATATATTGGAAAATGACATAAAATACAAATAAAAATTATTGATGCAACAGGGAATTTAATTTGGGAAATCAAAAGAAAAGAAATAGTTTATGTAGGCTCAATGGCTGGCGATAACTACTGGGATACACTTCGGCATTGAAAGAAAAAGCCTTTGCATGTGTTCTTTGGATACACTATTCCAATCTGCTTCCACATTTTTCCAAAGTTTATTTGGAGTAGCAGCGAGTGGTTTACGCTGGGACTAGCCATCTACCAATCAGGGAGCACACATGTATGATGGTATCGTCCTCGTCACTTGGCCATGGTTTAAAATAGGAGTCTTCAACCTTTCATGCTCGAAAGCCAAATTAATACGTTTACAATGATCCGTGGGTCACATGTATGTCAAAAAAATATTGTAGTCCTTAAATTTATATAAAGAAAAAGAAAGGTTTGTTTTGCATGACTACAACAGATTCTAAGGGAAGAGATACTATTTACAGATATATATATATATATATATAAAATAAAACTCTAGTGGTGCATAATTTGTCGTGGCGTAATTGATTTTTTAACGATGATAATTATTTTAGACGGTTCATGTCTTACATTTGATTGGCATTGACGAGACAGTCTTGTAAGTTAATCCAGTTTATTGCACATCATGAAACACGAAGGCATATTAAAAACCCAAAGCACGGACGACACTACACAGAACAAAGACAACAAACACACAATGCGTTGCTGCAGCCGATTACATTACAAAAGCAGATAAAGACAGAACAGAGTGGGATTTTCCAGAGTCTCGCTATTTATACCAAGCGGGAAATAACATTATTTGGGGGTGGATGGATGTAGTTCAAGATACTCTCGTTAGGTGGATAGCTAGGTTATTAATTAAACGTGGGTCCTGAAGGAATGGACCAAAGCTAAATCAAAAGCTATTAAAGATTAAATGATTAGGAATTATTACATATATATATCGGTTTCAAAAAAATTTAAGTGGAAGTCGAATTAAAATACTTTACAAACTTGTTAAAGATAAATCCACTTTTTTTCCGAAAATTTTTGAGATTTTATGCATAGTTAGATTTTTTTATATTTAAAATTATTTGATACAGTGAAATTTTTGAAAAATTCGTCCTTTTCAATAAATTTTATTTCAAATGGATATCAACCACAACAGTGAAATGTTTTAAACATCAAGAATATTAGAAAAGATGGTGTTTTTTACGTCAAAAATCAGACAAGGTATTTTTTTTTTAAAATTGCGTCAAATTCAAATGAGGGGCCACTAAAATGACATCAGCGGGTCATTTATGGCCTGCGAGCCACTGGTTGAAGACCCGTAGTTTAAAATTACGTTGCCGAAAGCCCTCGAGTAGCTGAATAGTGCGATGTTAATATTCTCTCATTCAATCAAATAATATTTTTTGTAAAAAATCAAATTATTGCAATTTTTTAAAAAACTATCTTAAATGTGTAAATTCAACCAGTTAAAAGGAGTGATTTTACTTGATTTACTTTTGGAAAAAAAGGAACATTTTTTGTAAGTGAATGTAATGCTTAAAAATAAATAAAAAAGGAATGGAAATAATCTTTATAGCAAAAAGAATGAAAAGAAAAATCTGTCCGAAGAGTCTTTTTTGTAAAAAAAGATGTAATCTCCTTTATAAAGGAAACGTCGCTCTTAAAGAAATGGATAAACATTTTAGCATAACATTTTCTAAGGGGAAAAAATCCCCGTTGTCTTTCTAAACAATATTAAAAAAGCATCTATCAATTGAGTGATAATAGATGCTGCTTTGAGAGAAATCAGAAGAATAAGATAAACTGAATTAAAAACAAAGGAAATGCATTTTTTTAAGACTTTTCGTCGTACAAGCTTTCATCTTTGTTTTATCTGTTGTTTCTCTTAAAATTCTTCCTTGAAAAGAATGTTTATAGTTGCGATAAGGGTTTCTTGTTATTTTTATGTAGAAAGAGAGAAGTATTTTGATACAGTTCACTTTATATTGCACTCTAAATAAATGACGCGTTTTTTAATGCATACAAAGTTTTCACTCTCTCTTTATTATTCTATACATGCTGATGTTTCAAGACTTTTCTATATATTCTTTAAAAGAAATAGTAAAGATTTGAAATGTACGGCATCTTCTTTTTACGTTGGCGAGGTTCTGGGATTAGTTATCTAAAGAGGTCGTGAAGTTTCTGATCATGCGAATTTTTTTGTTCTTTTACAGATTTATTATGAACAGGATTATCGACGTTTTTGGAAAAAATTATACGTACGTAAACGGGGAAAAAAAAAAAAAAAAAAAAAAAGAATTTATGCATAAACAATAATTATTTACTTACTGTGATTTAAGGTTTCTTAAAAATGTGGCACCTATTTATTGCGAAATCTATACTATAACGAAAGGATAAGAGTCATAGAGCAGTGTAGAAAGAGTGAGCGTTTACCACGTCGCAATCTAAAGCAATGCGAGGGCTATTGGTGACTCACCTTGTAATTTAGAACCAAAATTAAGTAGGACGTCACCAGAGTTGGCACCCTACTCTCCTTACTTCCACAATGCGAAGGCGTTGAAACCACGACAGATTTAATGTGTATCCGAATGAGCTTTCAAAGGCTTCAGGACTCGAACCCGTGACTCGTAGCTCATGAGTTCTGATCATGACCATTAGGCTACCGCGGCCACAAAATAGTATAGAAGCTACGTTTTCATGTCTGCGAACTCGTGATCGGTGATTTATCGTATGATCTGGCGTATTCAAGTCCTGTATGTGATGAAGATCCGTCGTTCAGCAACCTTCATGCTTGATAAATATATGGGCCAAAAAGGGACAGTATTTTTATTTGAATGAAAAATATTAATGAATTTCAGCTACAAAAATTTAAAATATACTCTGAAGTTTTGTAAACACGTTTTTTTTTTTTTTTTGTGGTTTTGCTTATGTCTTAATAAGGTAGGTGGTCTGGTAGGTATGGTAGTCTTAATATGGTGTACTCTCAGTTACTTAACCAAATATAATATTACTATATCTAGTCTTATGATTAACTGCACTTTTATGAAGTTTAGTCATCTTATTTTAATTTTGAAAAGTATGAATCTGAGTTTTCCCCCCCTATAACTCATTTTAATAGTAAAAACTGACAAAAGAAGTATAATATAAGCATGATCAGTTTTTTGTGTGGGATATGTAGTACATTTACGAATTTTTTTTATATATCTTAATTTAATTAATTGAAGCATGCTTTAGTTATACCCTTTATAACATAAAAAGCTAAGCACCCCAAAAAGAGTTATCAAGATAGGATGAAAATCAGTAGATGTGATGTGCATGTGAGAATGGGAATTTCTATTCTTTTAAATGAATTGTTCTTACGTGTTTAGATCCATTTTTAAAATGTTCATTAACCTGTTCTTTAACTCCCCTGTTCGTAAAATTCATTGGACAAAATCTCGAAAGTTGTGTTGTTCTAAGGAATTTAACCTTACAAAACTGCCATACATACACACATTTGATTATTCTACATATTTGACGAAAATCAAGTCGGCTGAATTTTTTAAAAATAAACATATTTTTAAATTAAATTCGTATCAAGCATAGCTACACTTCCTGATTTCATCAACTGGCTGAAAATATAAAACACCTTTGGTTATATTTCAGTACGAGTACATCAATCAAACTTGATGGTGTTCAAATACCTGGAAGTTTTTATTACTAAATCTTTATTCGAAATTTTAAATTCAACAGTAAAGTAAAATGTAAAAATATAAGCATGCAAATTTTAGAACCTTTCTTCACGCAAAAACTAATACAAAGTAGTTTTTCTCTCTAATTCTTTGATATACAAATGCATAATATTCTCTTTTGCTTATGGAATTGTATTCAGGAAGTATTGGAGACGACTACTCATCAGGACCCAAATGGCCCCACTGATCCCAAATGTGTTTATAGATCCCAAATGTGCTCTATGGGGGAGAGATCTGATGATCTTGCCAGGTGGGGAAGTGCTTGAGAAGCATAAAGACAAGGAGTAGAAAGATGTGGAGTCGGTCGTTATCTTGTTGACATGTAAGCCGAGAGGTCCATGAAATGAAGAGCAACATTATGTGGTAAGAATCTAGTCAAAGTACTACCATTCTAACAGGGTGTCATGGATGACAATCAAGGGGATCCAACTATCGAACGACAGAGCCTTCAATCCCTGTACCATAACTTCTGGTTGTCGGGCTGTCTGGTGCATAGCAATCAGTTGAGTATCTCACCGTTGTCTTGGATATCTTCAGATACGTCTTCACTGGTCATGGGGGCTGAATTCCAAAATGGGATCCATTGCTGAAAACAACTCTACTTCTGACATGAAATTCAAGGTGGAATGATGGGCCTGGCACTATTACAAACGCACCTGGTTGTGCACAGCGGTGAAGGACAGTCGGTAGGATAATCTCCGTGTCACTCCCGTTCACTGAGTTACCTTACGATATTCATTGCATTTATTGGTGTCTCGGTTATATATCGGATCAATGATAAGGACATTTTTTTACGAATCCAAGTGCGAGGCATTGTCACAGTCCAAGTGGGTCGACGGTGCCACATTTTCATGGAAATGACTTATAGCATTGGAAAGTCCCATGTTTTATACTTTCCGTATGATTCATTACAATGCTATAGAGCTCCAAATAGTTTTTGGCCTCTAAAAGCTAATCATTTGCCCATTCTATAATGCTATGTTCATACGTAATTTCATTCCATTCAGATAACCCTTCTTGGTGCCTTACTTTCTGTGTTATAAGAAAAAGTGTATTTTACTTTAGATAGTAAAAATTCCACGCGTTAAGAATTTTTTTTTGAAGACAATATCTAATGTGGAACATACAAACTTATATTTTTGCATAATTATTTAAGGAATAAAGATGAAATATTCTCAGACACTTGTTTCTACAAATTGAGTAAAATTTTGTTTAATTTACAATAATTGTTTTTTAAAGTTGAAGAAGGTCTGTGCATCTCTTTTCTAGTAGCATAAAAATATGTAATATCAAGAATATTTTCATTTATTATAGCTTTTCTAATACTTATATTCTGAATTATTCTATCATAAAATGTATAATACACTCTAGTTTTTCTTATCTATATACCGTCAAAAAATTTTCGTATTTAAAACTGGAATTCATGCAACTCATTCATTCATAATCATCCCTTTTTATATCTCTGAGGTTGACGTATATCATTGAGAAACCCGTTAGATAAATTATGTCAGTAAATCATATTTCAAAATATATGTGGTACCATGAAAATGGCCTTTGAACTACTTATAGATCCAAGCGCAACTTCGAATATTAATAATACTTCATCAAAATATAATGATTCAAATTTGCGAGATATATAATCACAGTTCTGAATATTTGACGAGAAATGCAATTAAATACCTTACGATATAAACACTGTGAAATACTACCTGCTTACTTAAAAAAATGCTGAAATCAAACTCTTAAATAATTTCAGGATAAGGCAATCCTGCCAAGAATAATAACCATAGCAACTGTAGTGACAATCGCAACAACCAAGGTAGGGGGATACGAGTACAATTTCCTATGATGGATTGTATTGGGAACCGCCAGCAAGAGACTGCAATATGCCCCAAGCGTATCAAATAATCTGGTTCAGTTCATAAAACTGGTAAGACGAAACTTCTGGTATACTTATGGGGGGAGGGCGGAAAGCAATCTTCTGTGTTTCATCATCTCGGAGAGTCATAGCTAATTCCTCATAAGATTAATTGAAGTATATCAGATCAAGTCACACTTCGATAAACCTCCCTTCTAAGTAGAGTACAAATATACGCCATATGAAACCTCATCGTTTCAGCTTCAGATGGATAGCAGCATGGATCTTCCCCTAGCATTAGACACCCCATCCCCTAGGGGTATCCTCCCTCAGATCCTCCCTCTACGGTTTATATAAGAAAGATTTACCATCAAATATTCTCAGTGTCGATCGTAAACACTTATACTGATTTATTTTCCCCAGAGAGTTGGTACCCCACCTACAAAAACAGTGAGTAATCTTCAGGGGTGGGTAAATCACATGATGGAGAAGAATAAAAAGAAAAGAAATGGAATCGTAAATAATATTTTTCCAGAAAAAATATTGAGGTTGACGACTTGGAACCAGATTTCGTCCTCGATTCCCGTTCAAAATGCAATACTGGGATTCGCGTTAAGAGTACAGGTCTGTTTTGGTTGTTGTTTTGGGAGTTTATTGTAAGAGTATTTGTAAGAGTATTTTCTTTGATGCTCACGGATTAAAAAATTCTAAAATCTAATTAGTTTATGAATACTATTTATTATATTTAAAATAATTTAACAAGATACAAGGGAGTGTAAGAAAGCTAAAAAATTAACCCCTTAAGCGGTCAATTTTTTTTGCCCAAAATGTTCCAAAAAAAGCTCATTTTTTATTGCATATAACTAAGCATGATACTTAACAGAATGCGAAAATGGAAAAATTTTATTTCAATTTTTAATTTTAAAGTTTTCATATTATTTTTTATTTTATAATTGTGGAACATAAACAACCCCCCTAAATGTTTGCTTTTGATCAATACACTCTACAAGTTATGAAGAATATTTTATAGCTTAAAAGAATTTATCTCACACTTACAAAAAAACTTTATATTCGTACCTCTTTTTCAAACAGTTGAGGATTTTGTGTGTGTGTGCATATATATATATATATATATATATACACACTATTTGAAGCATGTCGTATCTATACTAAGTTTTACATTGCAATGGGGGCAAAGGTAATTTCGGCTTTTTATGATTATTTTTCCATTTTAATTTCTTCCACAAGTAACAAATTGCACATTACCTTGCCAATACCTGTTCTTTATCGAATATTTTCAAGAATCTAAACTCCTGTCTTTAATGAAATATTTCCGCCTTCACCACAAAGAAAATTCCAGATGAGAAGTATTTCAGCATCATGGACAAACTGCATCTCTTAAAAACACTAGCACTAATAATCTCACTATAAGAATAAAAAATATGGGCAAATCTAAGATAGAAAAAAGGAAATATTTATGCCTGTTCAGCGTACTGGCAAATCAATTGGGGCCAGCTTTCGGTAGCCCTTACGGTGTACGGGCAAACCAGTTAAGGAGTTACATGTCCCCATGTAATAATTTTACTGATTGAATTTTACTTCGAATATTTAGCAGATCAAAATATATTTAAGTTACAATACATCAATGTTATATCGCTGAAAAAGGTTTATTTTAAAATTTAGTTTAAAAGTGAAGTTTCAAAACAATAAATTGGAATTGTGATTTATATAACCATATATTATTTTGAATAAAAATCTTAATTTTTCAAAATTTTTCACCGGGAATAAAAAAAAATTATTTAAAAAATTAGAAACTTCAATTGAAGTTACTTTTTTAGGCTTGGCATCACTTAAGCTAAATTTACTGCCCAATAAAAATATTTTTACATTCAGTTCAATAAAGAAATTTTGGAATAGCATTAAGCACATAGCATTATTTTTAATATAAGAAAGGAAATTTGAGAACCTTATTTATATATATAATAATAATGATGTTTCCTCCAAACACACAAGCATTCTACTTTCAAAATTAGAAGAAAGCTTTTTCCTTTGTTATGCTCCATAAAAAGTATGTATACTTTTTTTTCAAAGCAACCGCTATTTCATTTGATATAACAAAAAAATTCAAACAAATGCTGTCTAGAATTACTTTTCAACTTCTGTTTCTTAATGATTTATATAGAAAATGTGGGAAAGAAATATTCCTGAAAATGTAACAGTAAAAAATACAAAAATCCTTATTTTTGCTCATTGTGTATAAATAACTTTTGATCAGAAGATCACAAAATCGTATACTTTCATATGTTTCTATTAATTGTAAGAGTATTTTTTAGAAAAAAATTCTAAAGTCTTACACAGAGAAAAAAAAAGGAGTGGGAGTGAATGTTTTACTGTCTTTTCAATTTTTTTACTATTTCTTTTATAAAATAATTAGTTTCTGCTTACAATGATATTTTTCATGTTTATTATAATATTAAATCTGCATGTTTACAACTTTTTGATATGTTTTGTTTTAAAAACAATAAGTGTATATGTATTAATAAAAATTCGTATTCATTTCACTTCTTCAAATATTACCTTATCTGAATTGCTTCTCTGTTTTCTAGAGTACGATATTAATACGGATAATTTAATTAGAAGTAATAAAATCGAAACTTTGTAGCTAAAGAATTTTCAATATAGCTTAAGAGCTTATTGAAATTTTCCAGTAGGTTGGCAGATATTTATCAGTGGTCGAAATTACAAAATATAAAAAAAAAGTAGAGAAGTAATATATTGCTCCGAAATAGTTTTATTTCTACAAAAAATTTAATAAGCCATTACAATGTCTAGACGAGTGATTCAAAACCAAAGAGATGCAAGGCATTGTTAACTTCGTCTGAAAACAAGAAATTGAAAAAAAAAAGGGACTGAGACAGATTTCCTCTTTTTTTACTTAAAGGAAATCTAAAAATAGTTTAATAAGTATACAACTTCAGGAACAATATGTTCATATGTCGAATTCTTTGACAGAAAGTTTTTTTGAAAAGATATTTTGTACATGTTTAAAAAAAAAAAAGATTGATTTCATATCATGATGAAATAGTTTGGATAACATAGTAAAATGAAACTAGACAGAATCACACCTTTTCTCAATATATTCACTGATAAAAAAAGTTTCAATTTTATATTTAACTTAAAAAAATAATATATATTATTTGAAATAAATATTTAACTATACATTATCACTTGGTAGTTTGTCTTTCAATTGCAGAAAAAATCCGCGTATTCAGCAGACAAATTCTTTCGGTGTAAATCGTATTTTATTTGGAAAATCTTCAGTAATTACAGTAGATTTTATTCTAAAAGGTGATAATTAACACACATGTATAAGACCATAATGACACTGATTCCAACACCTACACAAATATTGAACACAGCAATAAAAATCTGTAATTACATTTTTGAATAAGGCAAACGAAACTCACAGTTGCTGTCAGATGTTTGACTCCAATCTTACGTCTCTTCTGGGTAACTCGTGGTATAAATTCTTGATAATTTCTACAAAACAGAATATAAAGTACGCATCTTCCCTATCCAAATGAAAATTCAATCTGATTGAAATTGAGTTTGATCGAAGATATACCGATGTTGAAATCGGTAAAGAAAGCCAATTTGGGAAGATGAATATAACGGAATTATGGAAATTAAATGTTAATATGTTAAAATTTAAGAGTTATATAATAATTGTTGGAAAAGCGTTTTTGATTTGGAATGAACATACACATGGACAAAAAACGCATCTTGGACTGATGAAATACATATTACACTCGCGCTCTTCATAGGTTGGGAAGAATTTTCTAGGATCTCCTAAAGTTTTTTTTGTCTTAAAATCATTGTAGAGCTTTCTAGAATTTTGTAGAGGCATCTAATTTTTCGTAAATTTGGTGAATTGGAGATATTTAACGATAAAATTTGCCTCCAAGGTTACTTCTATTTATTCACTGTTATTGAAAGAATAATCTCTCTTGGTTAGACCACAATATCCTTTTGGTAGAAAAACAAAGTTTAATCCTTCCTAATAATAAGAAAATTATATATATATATATATATATGAGGGTCATTCAAAAAATAAAGACCATTTAGTAAAACAAAATGGAAAATACAATGTTTTTTGGAAATATAATTTTGTTCCATACCTTAAACTTAAGGAAGCGTCAAGGCTTAAAGCTCTTCCTTCACTTATCTACATAATCATCCCCTTCATTTAAACATTAGATATATCTGTTTACGAGCTTCAAAATTTCCATGTTTTACTGTTTTGCTTCTAGTTCATTAAGTCTTCTGACCAATAGTCCGGACCTTGCATTAAGCTATTACCATTTTTTTCCTAAGCTGAGGGTAAAGAAGTTTTTCCTGGAAAAGATGGTAAGAGTTTCTGGGATATAAACGTTTTGGAAGGGATGAAAAGTTGGAGAATTCAGTGACCACCTAGTTCTCTCTCAATGTACTCCCCCAGAGGAGCTTAACATGGGAACACTGAAGCCCCTGAACTAATATAAAGTGAGGGAAGTTTTCGGTACATAACAAAATTGCTTTTTTCCAGTAAATATTATGTTTTTCATTTTGTATAACTGAACGGTTTTTATTTTCAGGGTGACCCTTTTATATATACACTCACAGCTAAAAGATAAGCACGGAGGGGAATCTGAGGAGGATAGAAATTCTATATTATTTATATATATAATATTTTCTTGCTTAGGTAAGTAGATTTATTTTTCTTGGTATTTTTACTTGGTATTTAGCATCAGTAACTTAGTTTTAGTATGTTTAGAATAATTCTTCAAATGTTATGATTATTATCCTTAATAGCCATGAAGGCTTATTCTTTTTCTAATTTCTTCCCCCCCTACAGCCCAGTAGTATAAGCAAATTAAAAGGGAAGGTTGGCAGGCCTGAAACCTATGTTTAACCCCGTAATCTTAGTTCCTGAGGCTAAGAATTTGTTATTGTACTACGGAGGCTATCTTATTTATATACACTGCTAGCAACACAAAATATAACACTCTGAAGGAAGTATACAAACCATGTGAAATTTACATCATGAGTTGGCGGTGATAAAATATGCAAATCATTCTCATTATAGGCCAGACGCACATCACGGGTGACCGTAGCGCTACCCGCAAGCGCTATATAAGGGGAAAACAGATTGGCGATTCGAAGAACGGCAATTGTTTCTTCGTGCGTTTTTTTTCTTTTTGCGTAAGCTGTTTATTCATGCCTCGTGGAAGGCATCGAGTGTCTTTGACCAAGTTTCTGAATTCAACCGAGGAAGAATAGTACCCTATAAGAATTGCGGATTATCCTTCAGAGAGAAATTGGTCAATGTGTTGGGCGAAACCAAGCAACTGTGATGCGAATCTGTCTTCGCTGGATGCAGGAGGAAACGACGGACCAACGGGGCCGATCGGACCCACCTCGTTGCACCACTTCCGGTGATGAAAGGCGTATTGTGTGCATAGATCGCGTAGCCACATCACGAACCATAGCACAACAGATTCAGTCGGTTACGCATCATTCGGTATCCACTCGTACCATTCGACGCCGTTTGTCGTAGAGTGGAATGTCCACAAGGTGTCCACTGCTTCGTTTACCCTTGACTGGAAACCACAGGCTTTTGCGCCCCCAGTGGTGCGATGAATGGTGGACATGGACAATGGAATGGAACAACATTGTGTTTACAGACGAATCGAGGTTCTGTCTGCAACATCATGATGGTCGGATTCGAGTTTGGAGACACCGTGGTGAAAGGCTGCGTTATGCATCGCTACACTAGTCCTGCATCTGGTATCATGGTTTGGGGTGGTATTGGATTTCACTCCCACTCCTCTCTAGTACGCATTGCTGGTACACTGAACAGCCAGTGTTACATCTCTGAGGTGTGAGAGCCCGTTGTCCTCCTGTTTCATTCAGGGCTTACCATCAGCTATATTCTAACATGATAATGCACGACCACACGTGGCACGCAATATTCAAGAGTTATTCTTTACCAATCAGATTGTGCATTGCTCCCTTGTCCTGCTTGTTCTCCCGATCTATTGCCAATCGAAAACGTGTGGTCCATGCTTGCACAACGACTGGCCCGCGATACACCATCCGCTGCTACACCAGACCACCTTTGGCAATTTGTGATAGCCGCACGGACTGCTGAATCTCAAGGTAACATCCAAAGCCTCTTTTATTCTATACCGAGGTATGTGGCAGGGGTTATAACCAACAATGGCAACTTTCTTAGTGTTGCATTTTCGGTGGCCAGCATTGTATTTTTGTTGACCTACACTTTCTGGTCAAACTTCTATTTTTACTTTGAATCTTTATATTTATAGCAATTTAGTAATTTAGTATATATGATTTTTTTGATTACACACACACACATATATATATATATATATATATATATATATATATATACCAGGTGATTGTAAAAGTTTCAAAACGATATAAAAAAAGAACCACTGATCAGAATGACGTCAAATTTGAATGGAATATTATTGAAGAAGGGGGAAAGCATATGTCATATGAAAAAAAATTCCAAATTTATTCAACAGATGGCGGTGTAAGCTTTAGAATATGTAAATGAAAGTACCTGTCTTGCTCTTGACTCATTTCAATTGTTACAAAAACGCTAGGTTCACGACTTTTACTCATTTCACTTCGGAGAATTTCGCCATGAGTGTCTCATTGAAGGATCGCGCTCTGCTTGTAAAGCTTTTTACAAGAATATTGACTGTGCACCAATAGCTCTGCAGAAGTTCCAGATACTCAAGGGTATGAAAAAAGGCGTTAGTCCGATGACTGCAGAGGGTCTGGAGAAAGTGATTCAAAAATTTGAAGAGACAGTTTTTTTCTCATGTGCAGTCTGGTAGAGGGAGGAAAAGAATTAATTCGACGGTAGTTGAAGAAGTGGCCACAGCAGTGCAAGAGGAGTCGAGCGGTGGTTTGCAACCAAGCACTGCCCGGGGAATTGCCCGAACACTAGACAGGCCTGTGAACATGATGCATAAAATTCTACGAAACATCCTGCATTGCTATCCATACAAAATTAGCCATGTGCAGGAATTGCTTCCTTCTGGCCTTCCAGCAAGAGAGAATTTTACTTTTGAATTTCTTGTTCGAAAGGAAGTGGACAATGAATGGCCGTAGAAAATTTTGGGGTCAGACGAAGCCCATTTCCATCTAACAGGATATTTCAATAAACAGAATTGCCGAATATGGGTAACAGAGAATCTACTCGCAAATCAGCCAGTACTACTTCATTCTGCAAAAGTGACTGTGTGGTGCGGGTTTACGGAATTATTTATCATAGGGACATACTTTTACGAGGAGGCTGGTGCTTTTGGTCCGGTTACCGTTACCGCCACTGGTTAGCGCTATGAGTGCTTTTTGCGCAACCATGTCGTTTTAGATCTTCAATAGTGTGGTTGTGTGGATGGGATAACTTTTATGCAAGATGGTGCGCTACTCCGCACATTACAAATCCAGTGAAGCAGCAGCTGAACGGGCATTTTGGAAATGCTAGGGTTATCAGCCGCATTTTTCCTACAGCCTGGACACCCCAATCACCTGATCTTAATCCGTGTGACTGCTGGCTGTGGAGCTATTAGGAGCTGAATTGAAGCCATGCATTGCGCAACACATTCTGAACATAACCCCAGAGACACTTCGATTAGTTATGGAACATGCTGCTTCTCAATTTAAACTTGCTGCAGACGGGTGGACAGCATATTGAACATGTTTTGCGCCAGTCTCGCAAAATTTAAAAACCAATTTGATGGACGCATTTTATGTGGTGTTTGGTCTCAGGACAATTAAAAGCCGATTTATCCCATCGGATGTGATATGACCTTGCCGTGGTGGGTGGGCTTAAGTTACTAACACACACAAAGTATCACACTTGTACAGTCATGCACAATGAACAGCACACTTGGTTTAATGTGTAACTTACACCTTAGCTGTTGTTTTACGATTCACTGTCATTTCTTATCGAACCATTTTAAATCCTGATGTTTACAGCACCATCTGTTGCTCAAATTTGGAATTTTTTTTTCTTATGCCATACTCTTTCTTCCTTCTTCAATAATATTCCGTTCAAATTTGACGTCATTCTGATCAGTGGTACTTTTTTTTATAGCATTTTGAAACTTTAATTATAATCACCGTATTTATATAAAGGGTAATTGTGTGAGTTATCCAGCCTCGTTCGCTAAATTTGGCGACTTTTTTCTTGCAGAAGAAGAATGACGTTTTTGAAAGTATAAAGATATTTATTATACGTATATGTGTTCATATAGTTATATTTTAAGTTTGAATTTTATTTTTTGATTAATCCTTAGAAATAACAACCTTTTGAGCAGGACTTTCATTCTCTTTCGGTGGAAAATTCCAGTGCAATATCTGTGAATATTTTAAGAAACGAATATAAATCGTTCAGATGGGGTAAAAGGAAAAGTGACTGCTCTCGAACAAATTGCAGTTTTTTTTATTATAGACAAATGTGTTTATTATAGTTTTTTCTCAATGCATTCCGAAAAATCTTGTATCCTGAAAAATATCTTTATTGCAAGCGAATTTGAGCATTTGCGCTTCTGAAGTAAAACGTTGTTTTCTTGAAGCTATTTTATCACCTTCCCTTCCCTTGTTGGCAAATCCCATAACCATATTTTCAGAAATTTAGATTTTAAAAAGTAGAAAGAAAAACAAATATTGGAAACAGAAACGAAACGTGCATGAAAATGGTGACGTCGTTTGTCAAAACATAACTGAAATCACGTACTTGTTTGCAATGAAAAAAAGGCACCGAGTTACAAGAAATTGGCGCACTTCTGAACTTTGGGAATTTCTCTCGTCTCGATTTTGTCGTCCTTTTAAAAATAAATATATGCAAAAATTGCAATAAGCAAATATTTTTAATTTTATAGATAAATAACACAACCTTGAGATTCATTGATATCGAATTATGTGTTTTATCGCAGCATATAAAAATAGAAGTTTATGTCAAAAACCAATAAAATTGTTTTTACGCATAAAATTTGCCAGAAACTGGTTAAAGATTATGTGTATACTGAAAAAATAATCACATATGGGGGGGGGGGAGGGAAAAAAAGGAAATATCTATTTTTATTTTTGCTTTTGAAATTGACTTTAGTATAAAAATGTGAATATAATTTAAATGGATTAATAACTAAAAGCTTTGGATTTTCGTAAATTATAAGTATCTTATAAGTAAGATTCTTAGATTTTTAAATCGATAATGATTCTGGAATAACAGTGATTAATTTACATAACAGCTTTGACGTTAGAGAGGTAGCTGAAAAAAAAACAAGCAAAATTCAGGTTTCTTTAATTTTTTCATAGTTATATTACTAGATATATATAAGAGGACATAATTTCCTTTTCAATCATTAGCTATTAGTTTATTTGTTTATGTTGGAATTAATTGAAGAAAGATTAAATTATCTTACTTTAGTGTTAATATCGTTGCAGACGTTAAATGTACAAATTATCACATTGTTACATAATATATGTAATGCAACCATAACATATTAAAGTTCTGTAACGTTTCTAAATGTTCATATTCTTAATCCCGAAAGGTGGTGGGAATAGTTGGTAAAAAATTTGAAGGAATTCAAAGTAATTATGCGAATATTAAATTACATGAATTGTGTGAATGTGAATAGAAGATTTCTGAGAACTCTATATAATTTCTTACGCATACTCCAGTTAATTAATTGTTTTAAGTTCCTTATGGAAATGAAAGACAATATTTTTAAAATGTTCGGAGATTGTCCAGTATCCTAGATACCACTCTGGTTTAGCAACAACCTACTTTGAAATATATTTAGCTAAGCTTAATTAAACTCCATTGAAATTCCATTGTTATCTTAATTTCCTTTAGCTTTAGGATTACAAACTAATTTGTTATTGTTTTTTTTAACGAACTCCCTTCTCTAGTTTATTGAAGAAAGTTACTTCCTGAAGCCATGCAATTCATTTACTCTAAGTAATGAAAGCTACCTACTTTTCTTAAGTTTTGTATCCGAAGGTGTTAAAATAAATTATATAAGTAAAGTGTGTTTTGAGTGGTAATGTATATTTATCATATCCGTTTATCTCGAACAGTATTTTAAAATATTTAGAATGAAATGGTTTTTGGTTGTTTTATTCTTTATTTGAAGTAAAGGGGGAAAATATATATAGGTAATGGAATTATATACAACAGGGGTGTTGCGCATCTTATTTCCATTACTGGAATTCTAGCTATAGTTCAGTGATTATGGAAACTATAATAGCTTACTATAAATAAAGGATTCATTACTAAAATGATTCCCCCAGCCATTGTCTTCTTGTTTTTTTAATGTTCTATTTGTACATATTTACACAATCAGTCCTATTGGAAAATTCTAATTTTAAACGTAATCTCCTTAAGAGCAAAAACATCTACATATTATTTAAACGTATTCTGAACTAACTACAATAACAATTTCTTTTCACAAAAAGTTTAGGAGCGCCATGCTTTTTCGAAAAAACCTCCCCACCATGGGGTTCTATGAGCTATATATTTCCCTCTAGCACTTTTTTTTTTGCAATACAACCCTGCAATTCATTATCCTTTAAAGCATTGACAAGATGATTCAACTTCTTCTAAGCTGTTTTAAATATGTGCTAAAATTGTCTTAATATATCACTTTAAAGTTTCATCTACTAGAGAAAAATCGTCGTAACTCAGGTAGGAAGTATTTTGTTGATATTGCAGACGCGCGAGTTCCAAGAGTTCGGATCTTTTGACCGCGCAAGTAAACAATACAGTATATGTTTTTTTCTTGTTTATCATCTTTATAACCATAGCAAGATTGTAATATTTCTAATTCAGAATAATAATTTTCGTTTTTCAGTCTTAATCTTTTAAAAGCAGACGCTGCACTTCCACCTACAAGATTTTTCAGATAAATAAGTTTTTCTACCTCTGATAAATTATTGTTCTTATGGGTCGCCTTTTAGAACTGCCTATAAAACTCTAAAAAAGTCGATGGAAACTGGTCTTTACAAGGGGATAGGCAATTTTTTTTTAGCTCGAGGGCTACATTGGGGAAGGGAAAGATGCCGGAGGGTAGTACATTTTAAAAAAGATTAGTTAACTTCGTATCTCAAAAAAGGTATAAATTATACCATACAAAAATCAAATAATATAAGTTAAAATAAAAGGGTGGCAGTTTCATTTAATTTATTTACTGTGCTTGTTTCATATCATTCATACCTCAAGCACATTTAAGTTTAAAATCAATTGTGAGAGGTTATCACCTCTCTCTTAGGAACCTAGATATGTGGGAGGTAGGGAAGAAATACTCACCATGATCCAATCACTCTATTTATTTATCACACAGTAAAACAACACAAATTCAGGTAATAACAGTAAGAGAATGTCTCGGTGCTAACCGTGAAAGTGGAACAATGACGGTAATACACGAAATATTAGGAGACTATCAAACCCGATCCTTACTTTATATAGGATCTAATCTATCATCCGATTAAATCTAATATGAATTTAATCTCAGTGAACAAAATCATCACTTTAAAGCTTCCTCCTAATAAGTCTTTAATCATAATAATTCAAATATGATACCTGTCAGTAACAATCTCACCTGATTTCGGGTTTATCTCCTCTCCTACTCTCTATTCTAACTAGAAAACTTCGACTATATATAGTAACTTAATTTGAATATCATGATTTTCTTCTTCCGAAGTGTTGGTAATGAATAACGCGAATTGATAGCCCAAAGACTTCCCAAGAGGATTAGTTGAAGGATCATCAATAGATTCGTCACACAGTTTAAAGAGATGTACCCTATCCACTTTTCTACAATTTTTTTTTTTAAATCAGGAGAGAGATTGCTTGCTGAAATTCTCATCACAACCTGCAAGTTAATGCCAGCCAGCTTGCATCTATATTTACTCTTGTTGAACTTTATCTTTGAAAAATTTTGTTCAGAAATATCTGTTGACCCTCCTCCACCCCGAAAAAAGAGAATATTTCTGTCTATTTGATTTTTCGATAGTCTTGGCGGGCCACAGAAAAATTCTTTGTGGGCAGCTATTTGCCCACTCCTGTTTATAGAATACTGGAAGTGTTAACATTTCATTGGGGAAATGTTTCTTAAGTCACTAATTTTCAAGCACTTTTTTGAAACAAAATGTGGAAAAAATCCTGAAGAACACGTTAATATTAAATAACTGTAACCAGGTGTGTAACAAATTTTGAAGTAGTAAAACTACAATATTTTATCTCTTCTCAAACCAAACACCTACTGCACTTTTACCTCAGTGTAGTAAAAACATTACTTAAAATCAATTAGTTTCTCTTAAAATAATTGATAAATTTAATATTTTCATGGAACTAAATTTAATGGCATTAACTGAACTGATTAACCGAGTAATAAGGCTTTTAAATTATTTTAATGTTAAATTAAATGTCACCAATCCTTTTATAAGAAATTCTTTTTCAATTAAAGCATTTTTCAAATCGTTGTGTCTTGATCGTAGTCGTCAAGAAACAAGCTCTATCATCATCATAGAACAGAAAATATTTTTGAAATCAAAGAAAATGAAAACTTCATTAACGCGCTTCAGTAATTCCTTAAAGGGTCTTGAATAGAAAAATCCCTTTTTAATTGTGTTTTCGTTTAAAACGTTTTGAGGGAATCATGTGGGAAATCCGATTTTCCGCTTCAGTTTCTGACTTTTAAATATACATATATAGATCTTATTTTCTGTATCGTGTTATATATTTTTTCTGCATTTTTCGTTATCTTCCAATTTTTGATTCGCTTCGCAGATTACTAATAATAAGATGAACGCTGTTTACTGGAGAGTTTTAAAATTTGCTAAATTGCAGCTTATTCAAGATTTTGCTTTTATTGTTATTGCCCCAGATTTGTTTCTTTGGTGCAAATATATTCAATTAAGTATGTTACTTTGCGGAATTTAATGCTGAGCAATAAAACATTATATAATAAAAATATCAAATGCTTTCAAATACTGACTTTCTTCTAACCAGTACGTATCAAGAAGTGGTGGAAATTTCAAACCATTTTTCATTGGTAAGAAAATTCATAGGTTTAGTATTTTATGGAAAGAGATAAGAAAAAAATAATGCTATATACCAGAGATGGGTATTAAGTTAATCGCGATTGACCAGTAACCAGTGGACCACCAAAACATTTTGGGGTGACCGCCTGAAGATTAGCAGTTAGTAATTATATACCAAAATATTCAAGACTGGCCGAAAGTATGCATACTAAGTCTTCTACTGACTATAACTATGAGAAATAACTTTAGATTAAAATGTTTTATTTTTGAATGTATTTTGAATTGTTTGATAATAAATTCATCATTTAATATTTTTATATTTGTGACTATTATTATTAAGTTTGTATCTTGCATTTTGCTTTAAACGCGGTTTTAAAAATGTGATTTTTTTTGTTATGTAGATTAGTACATATTCCATATCTATTATTAAGTTATAATAAATATTGTAAGCCTTTTTCTTACCTCACCACACCTACGCCAATAGGTGAACCGCAACACCTTGAAAAAACTAGAAGTATCTCGCGTACCCTGGAAAAGTCTGCCCACCCCTGCTGTACACTTTCAAATTTTTTTTGTATGTACTTGAAACCAATAGTTTTTTTCGAATCCTCCAATTATATTAAAGTAACAAAAGTTTGAATTGCTGACATCTAGGACCTCCGTTAGGGAATAAACGTTTCATTTGATATATTTGTTGGAGTGAGAGAATATTAACGTCACACTGTTCAGCTACACGAGGGCTTTTGGCGACGGACCACGTAATTTTGAACCATGGTCAAGTGACGTGGACGACACCCGAGCTGTCACCCCCATCCTAACTATCACACCGCACCAACGAAAGGACATTTCAGCTCTCGACAGATTTAACGTGCGTTACTGCCCTACACGGCGGGTCTTTAGTGGTACTGGGCTCGAACTCATGACATGCCTGCCATGATCCGATACCTTTACCACTGGACTACCGCAGCAAATATATTTGTTGGATTAGGTGTTTCAGTTACATGGTTAGAAATGTCTAAAGAGATTTTTGGATAATAAGAAGGCCTTTTTAATAGGAAAATATAATTATTTAAAATAAATCTCATTATTAAGAGTTGTTTTTTACAGAATCTGATAATCTTTCAGATACAAAATTGAATTTTGAAAAATTCAGTGAATTATTTTAACCTATTGCATAATTATCAGACTATTTCATGCAATTTTTACGCGAAAAAACAATTTTCATCACCGAATTCTACCTTTTTGAATAAATTCTAAAGATTACTTGTCAGGAGCTAAAATACAGTGACATCGCTTAACAAAGAACTAAAGGGACGGAAGTATTTTTTCATGTTAAAGAATATTACCAACCCCCCCCCCTCCATTCATCAACAAAATTAAGTTTATTAGAGTTTGTTTTATTTATATATATAGATATTTATATATGCATATATATTTAATAAAAAATCACTGAAACAAAAATATTCACAAGAACTTAAAGAAATTGAATACAAAATTTTAAAAATTTTGAAAAATAAAACACTTATTGAGTTTTTGGAAAATAACCTGATACTTTTTCTTTGCCCCAAACTGTCAACAAATTGTTCGATATCTCATTCATTTTGTTATACATTTCACGATCGGAATGTGCGTCTAAATAACTGCGCGCACATCACGTTCCTCATTTCGGATGATGTGGGAACAGGAGCTGCATTATTCATTTCGTTCTCATCGTCGTAATCTGCATCATTGATATTTTCTGAGCTTTGAACAAACTCCAAAATGTCTTCGTCTGCCACAATTGGGACTGTATCGTCATCTACTATAATAAATTCTTTCGATAATGCAATAGGACAGTCCAATCCGGCTGGGTTTTCGTATATTATTCATTCCCAGAAGGGAAATTTTTTCGTGTTAAGCGATTTTTGTTTAGTGTCAGGAGAAAAAAAAATACATGAAAATACATAGTAGTTTTTCGGGACCGTTGGATTATTTCGTGTTAACCAATATTTCGTCTTAAGCGTTTTCGCGTTAGACGTATTTCACTGTACGCAAATTTAATAGCAATTTTTCTGTGTGGAAAAGTGTTTTGTCTGTTTTTCAACTCTTCATTTATTCCTTTTTCGTACAGCTTTACTTAATTTTGTAGAAAACACTATGCTTTTCATATACCCTATTTATCCAGAAAATATCAATATATAATGCTGAAATATAGAGACAGATGCGGCAAGTTCTTTAAATTAAAAAAAAATAATCCTAAATATTTTTATTGAAAATACCATAGTTAATTTTTTACTCATATAAATATAAATGAATGATTTCTTCAATAAATGTTTGCCACGTCTTTGAGAAAACTAATGATCAATTAACTAGTAATTTTGAAATAGCTTCACAGTATTTCCTTTTATCATGAATTACAATGTATCAGCATTGGAATGTGTACACTTTTATTTCAAAGCTTTAGGAAGGTAAAGCAAGTTTAATAATCAAAGTAAAATCTCATTGCCTAAAGTTAGCTTCTGATTGATAAATTAAAAGGAACTCATGTGATTTATCGAAGTGGGCAGGCAGGAGAACGCCTATTCAATTACAAATTTAGACTTTTAGCCCGAATTGGAGAAAATAGTAACGAATAATGAATTAAGTATTACTTTAGAAGGGAGAACAAATGCGAATAATAGCACTTTAATCTCGCTTTAATCTCTGAAGCTCCTTTTAAGGTAGAAATTCGTACAGTAAGATGTTCTAGGCTGTAATTCGAAAACAAATTGTATGTTTTTTCTTTTAAAAATAATTCGTTAGCTTACGAAGTTTAAGAATAAAAATGATTAATGACATTTTTAATTATATCTATGCTTTGATGAATATCAAATATAGAAATAATTTTTTAAAACTGCTCATATATTATTTTTTAGGTGAAAAACCCCGTTATGTAATATTTTACAAGATCCATGAGTAATAAAGCTATTTTAACAGTGCACTATTTAATATTGCATAAAATACTCCTTCCATATTATATTTCAGTTTCATTGAATTGATTCTTTTGACTTCTGAAAACGTTGTGTCCAGAGTATACGAATTGTATTCAATGAACTATCAATTTATGAGATAATAACTTGATGGATCTTAGGAGGATCTCACACCAAAAATCTTATTTCTTTACATATTTAACCTTTAAATGAATACAATGTTTTGTATAGCTTCAATAACGATACACAAATTCAGTACATCATAATATATAATATAAACATATGTATTTTACCCTAATGTCAAAAAAATTAAGCACAATCATTACGTTTTAAAGCAGAGTGTGAAATAAAAGGCAGAATGGAATGAAATTTGACATACTTAGAAAGTCATTACAAAGAAAAGGAACAGTTGAATAATGGCCAAAATAAATTTATGTTTGAAATCATACTAAAGGTATTAAATGAAACAAAAGCAAGGTGTTCGTCAGTCGTTGCAAGAACAGAAAAACTGATAAAATTGTTTAGTAAGGTGTATGTGATCACACACACACCTTTTGTTGCAATACAAGTATCATAGAGAGATTTCATTCCATGAATGATTATGAACCAACTGCGGTGATAGATCTTACCACTCTACAGAAAAATAGTTTTAAGCTCAGGAATGTCACTTGACAAAGGTTGGTGAGATGAAATTTATCATACTGCCATTGTATGCGCTAAATATCTTCATTTACAAGGTATTCCTCTACGAGTGGAAAACGATGTGGCGTGGTGTTTTCGTCCCTGGATAAGAACTGTGATTTCGAAAAAGATGAACGTGAGGTTCCGGTTACTCTATCCTATATTCCATTGACAGAGCAGACATTATGCTTGATCCCACCACGATGTTGATCTTGTTATGGGATATTATGAGGATGGTAATGTATTCCACGTTCTTTCCAGATGAGAGTCACTTAGTAAATTGAATCGTGATTCTTTGAAGAACATCACATCCCTCCACTAATAATCTGTTTAATTTCCATGTTATCGACTCTATAGAAAATAAGATATTTTTTGCTCCCGTCAAGAACACAAATACAGCTAGACATCTGAAATACTGGGTAGAATCCTTGAGTTTTCAGTAAGCTGCTTCTTAGGAAATCACTGTCCTCATGATTACAGCAAGCTTTGAGGGCAATTATCTGGCATGCATCATCTGGTTACATAGCGCCAAGGCAGACAGAAATCGATTCTGTCTGTGTATTATTTTTGGTTGACGTGTTACAACTTATGCGGAAATATTTCCAATGGTTGGGTACCGTTTCCACATACTTCAAATTATGAACTGTGCAACATTTGCGATACTACAGACTTCTGTCTGAGATATATATAGTTTGCTTTCTAATATTCGAATGATTCTTCTTTTGTTAAAAAATAGATTTGTGTTCTTTGAGCCATAATCAATATTTTTTCAACAGTCGAAACACGCTCGAGCTCTCATTGATTATACAAACAACTGAAATATTGAACGCACATTCACATCATTTTACCTGCAGCATTTCAGGTAGTTCCTCCCATCATTCTATTAAGTCACGGATAAAAGATGAACACAATTATTGGATAACTTCAATAGATTATGTTTGAACCAGGGTAGGCCGAAAAAAATTTCTTTGCCTTTTTCGATTGCTGCATCCTTCGAAAGTACTTTTTTCTTATCTAAGAGGTAAAAAAAATAACTTTGCCTTTGCAGTTTAAAAAAATGGAGAATCACAATTTTTGTTATTTTTTATAATTGTTTAATTTACCAATGTCGTAACGTTATTGTTCTAAATGTGAAGTTAAATTAATAAATTAAATTTTAAAAATATTCATACAAAAAGCTCGAAAAATATATTTTTTGGTAAAACTACATATATCAACTTTATTTTCTTTCTTTAATAATAATAAAAAAAATTATAAAATAAATGGTAAATTTATTTCAGATTTTGAATATATCTTACCACTATATGTGGATCTTTTATTAAGCATAGTTTATAAAAAATTATTCTATATTTTTATTCAAATAATGTACTTCCGAGTAAAGTTTTTTGAGAAAATTCGAGTATTAATCTTAAGGTATCCGACCACGTTCGGAACCATGATTTTGCAAAAGCGCATAAATGGATAATTTTCATGATATTTAGTGTCATTTAGAATAGCATACATGTATAAAACTGTTTTAAGGACATTTTGACAAAAAAAAAAATAATGTAAATACAATATTTTGGCAAAAAATGAACAAAATAATCTTTTTTCCAAATGTTCTCCTTTTGTGAAAAATGCTTCTATTCTAATAATATTTTGCTTGTATATAGCTCAGACCTCTCTACAGAGGCTCAACTAGAATTTTTGAAATATATATCTTAGAAGTGGATTTATCCATATTTTACGACAACAGAGGGGAACATTTTTAAGAAAAAAACGCCGATAATTATTTCAATGGTGTTAACTCTGAAAATAATGTAAATTTTTCAAAAATTCTAGTTGAGCCTCTGTAAAGAGGTCTGAGCTATATACAGGCAAAGCATTAAAATAATAAAAGCATTTTTCACAAACGGAGAACATTTTGAAAAAAGATTATTCTAAGTTAATTTTTTGCCAAAATATTGTATTTAAATAATTGTTTTTCGTCAAAATGTCCTTAAAACAATTTTATACATGTATTCTAATCTAAGTGACACTAAATATCATGAAAATTATCCATTTATGCACTTTTTTAAAATCACGGTTCCGAACGTAGTCGGATACCTTAATAAAAGGAGTCATTCTGATAATCCTTTCTCTTGCTTCAGCACCATACGTTTTTCTATATGCTTCTGTCTTAAATTTGGAACAGCGTTCCACCGCTTGGTCTGATTTTTTTGCCATTAAACTTAAGTTACCAATACGTTTGTTTCCTTTAATCTTTTCTATTCTACATTTTCCCAATTACGCTTTCCTTTCAGACATCAGTGTATTTTTAATAAAATATCACACATACACAGCTAGTGCATTAAAAATTACTCTTAATAACTCTAATTGACTGTATAAAAACATTAGAGTATAAAACTTGAAAATTTCTCACCCGTGAATACACAGGAAACAACTTCAAAATGGATGATTTCATTTAGGGAGCATTTTTGCACCTATACTGAGCTTAAGAAAACAAAGCAATTTAAGAATTAAATGGTTCCAATTACTTTCTAATTATCTTCCAATTATCTTCAGCTCCTGTTATCCATGGAATTTCTTTGCTTTTTTAAAGGTTTGCTGCGATTGTCTTTTCAGCTTTGAAAAATGCTTACAATGGGTAATTAATGATAAGGCATTAGTTTCAAATCAATAACATAGAACAATTGTTTGAAGATGTTTTAGCGTATTTTCTCCGAACCTTTTACGACAAACTTCTCTTAGCTATTACTTATGCTGTATGATTTCTCTGCTAAGAAAAGTTATATTTTATATAATTAAAGCGTTATATTCTCTGAAAGCATATAAAGGAAAATTATAGTTATTATTTGTGCTTTTAAGAATTCATGAGCATCGATTTATGCTTGATGTAATAAGCTAAATTTTGACACATTTTAATCGATATTTAAGGGACCCGACTACGTTCGGAACCGTGATTTTGCAAAAGCATATAAATGGATAATATGTATGATATTTAGTGTCACTTAGATTAGAAAATGTATATAAAATTGTTTTAAGAATAGTATTACAATAAAAAAATTATTTAAGTACAATACTTTGACAAAAAATTAACTTAGAGGACCAATTTTCAAAATATTCTCCTTTTGTGAAAAATGCTTTTTTTATAATAATATTTTGCCTGTAAATAGCTCAGACCTCTGTACAGAGGCTCAACTAGAATTTTTGAAATATATAACTTAGAAGTGGTTACGACAATAAAAGGGAGAAATTATAAGAAAAAAACACCGATAATTATTCATTGAATTCTTCAAAAATCATAGTTGAGCCTCTGTACAGAGGTCTGAGCTACATACAGGCAAAATATTATTATAATAGATGCATTTTTCACAAAAGGAAAACATTTTGAAAAATGGTTATTCTAAGTTAATTTTTTGCCTAAATATTGCAGTTAAATAATTTTTTGTCACATTGTCCTTAAAACAATTTTACACATGTATTCTAATCTAAGTGACACTAAATATCATGAAAATTATCCATATATGTGCTTTTTTTAAAATCACGGCTCCGAACGTAGTCGGATACCTTAAAATTCCATTTTGACTTATGCAAAGGAATTATGTTATTGATAATTTTAATTTTAAAAGTCAAAGCAAATTTCTTAAAACAAATAGTTTTGGCATAAAGAAAATTTGCATTATGAGACGAAAGTAAATTTTTTTATCGCTGTTGAAAATTCAGTTAATGATATAGCTGAAATTAAAATAGAGTATTATCATTTTTCTTAAAATAAGATAGTCGTTGATAAAAGTTGAAATAATTTAGAATTTTGACAGAGAATGCCGATTTTTTATTTTGAAAAGAGAATATATTAATGCAGCTGGGAGGTACTGTGAATTTGAGAAGTTTGTTAAAATCAAAAGTAAAAGTATTGAAGAAAAAGAGTAAAATCTGATTTGCGATAATGTATTTTACGTTATAAAATTTTATTGTACAATAGTTGTTTGGATCAATTTATATTTTTATTACTAATCATTTTTTATTTGTGTGTTCTTTTATACGCTTTTATTTACTTTCTATTTATTTCTTATTCATATTTGTTTTGTGCAAAACAATTTTTTTGTCATGTCATTTAATAATGCTTTTGAAGAAATATTTATCTTTTGTGTGATGGCAACGTGTTTGTTTTGAAACTTATTTTGTGTAGAAAGAATCTATGGAATGAGGAAGTTGCTATTTGTTTCTCACTAGTAAAGGTTCGTCGCCCGAAGCTGCTGCCACTTGTTTTAAAGCTTTATTTGAAAAATAAATCAAGAGTTTCATTATCTTGTATCGACTAGTAATGTAGTTAATGTTTTAGAAATTTTTGAAGGTTAAATAAAACTTAGCTCCTATTTTGTACAATTTTGTTACTTTACCTAGAAAGGAAACAGAATAATTAGAAGATAAGTAAAATGAATTATAAAAGAAATATAAGTTACGTTTGCAATACACATGATCAAGTGTAGGATAATTTAAAGCAAAACAGTAACTTAAATAATTCGAAATTTTTTTATCAGACAAATAATTAAAAAAAAGTGCATTTTAGGGTCTTTAGTTCATTGCTAGTGATAAGTTATATTTTTATTTCATATTTTCAAATAATAAAATACATTCTCTATCATATGCTTTCTAGAATATATTCGAAGATAAATAGTTTTTAAATAATTGATTAGAATAAAATCAGTTTTTAGATAATTGATTTAAAGGGAAATAATTTTATTCTTACCTAACAAAGCCTCAGAAATGACAGATGTATTATCATCTCTACTGTAACTAAGATAATATATATATATATATATTTACACATATATACACACAATAACACACATTTGAATATTATAAATTCTTAAATTTTTTTAAATCTAAGTTTATTTAGATGAGAAATTTTAAGACTTTCTACAGAGAGGCGCGTTAGCCAAGGTGTGGGATGTTTGAGATAAATAATGATAGAGTGATATTTATTAATTTAAATATTTGGTTTATTTAAGTCACAGCTATTAATTACAGTATATACATTGAAGTTATTTAAAATTTTGCTTAGATCATTAGAGTCAAGAATTGATGTTTGTGAGGGAGGAGGTCA
>BMAV01024680.1:168278-181150 GCA_019973955.1 Trichonephila inaurata madagascariensis | reverse complement strand
ATATATATATATATATATATATATATATACACATATATATATATATTCACTGGATATCCCTCTTTTGATTGTTATAAATTCTTAAATTTTTTTAAATCTAAGTTTATTTAGATGAGAAATTTTAAGACTTTCTACAGAGAGACGTGTTAGCCAAGGTGTGGGATGTTTGAGATAAATAATGATAGTGATATTTATTAATTTATATATTTGGTTTATTTAAGTCACAGCTATTAATTACAGTATATACAATGAAGTTATTAAAAATTTTTCTTAGATCATTAGAGTCAAGAATTGATGTTTGTGAGGGAGGAGGTCACATCCATTCTCTGCGAATGTGTGTTTCGAACCGTCTTCTCTCTCTGCCCTCTCTAGGGTCTCGGGATGATAGCGGTCACTTTCTTTATCCTTGAGTTACATCTGGTTTGTGGGTGGAGTAGGGGGTTCCTCGCGCAGTGTCAAAGGTTACCGGGGAGATGCCCAAAGATAAGACCTCGCAATATCTTAAGGGTGCAGGTGTTCATAGAGATGTGGTTATGCTATCCACAAAAAGAAGCCGATTTACAGCTGTGTGATGGGAAACGTTACAGTAATTATGGTCACCAATTCGTGACCTGCGTTATTTCTGTTGAGTCATGGGCTTAGCTCCTGACGTCACTTAAGATATGTCGTACATAGAAGCTGTTGTATTTTGAATTCTTCTAATGTTCCTATGTCAGTGTGGTACAGAATGGGGAGTGAGGTACCAGTTAGACATAGTCTTCGCAGTGGCGTACACAGACCTCTCTCATTAGGGGGGGGGGTTACATTCAAAGGAACACATAAACGAAAGTGCTTAGAGATAATATCTATGGTACAAATTAAAAATCTGTTGGCCAATGGGGTTTCCAACCCCTCCCCCCCCTTCTTGTGTTCGCTACTGAGTCTGTCACTTGACTTTTGTTAAAAATTACGATGTATATAAGCAGATGCATTTAAGACGCATTCCAAATTCTTTTCGTATTTAGTTTAATTTTATCTCTACTACTTATTTTTTCCCCAATACTTTAGTGAACAATCTCTTCAAAAAATAAATAACTTTTAATTTTGTTATAACATTTATATCGTTTTTCACAAATACTATTTACTTGAAAAAATTTGACGTTAAGTAGATGAAGTAATACACAATTTGATACTCTTTTGATTTTCTTAAGAATTCCAAGGGTGGTTGTATTAAATCAAATTCCTACCTCCAGTAGTTTAGTTGAGAGAGAGAGAGAGATAACGCTATTCATCCAATGGGTAATGGAATTGAATGCACCCAACAGGTTTCCGGATCCGTCGTACGGTGGAGCAGTTGCACTTTAAGTCTGTCAGTTTTAAAGAATGAGTTATCGTGACGCGGTTATGGAGAAAGGAGTGCCGAAATTATATGAGGTCCAACGTCAATAAAACTTGCATTGATTCTATTTAGATGTTAATAAAACCAATAAATTAATCTAGTATTTCTTAGTTAGGTTAAGCTTAGATATATCGTGTGCTTCGTACTTGTGGCTTAATGCATTAGGTTTAACTATTTTCAATGCTTGGTATAACTAAAATTTATGTTTTATCTTGATAATAATCTCAGAATTAAAATTAAAGCGTGAAACTTTTGAAGAAAAACAGTATTTTTGGAACAAAAAAATTTAATTTAAGCTACTTTTGTTTCCTTTGTCAAGACCATTGAGTTTCAGTTACAGTTAATATTTTTGTGTGGGATATGGAGCGACAAAGGCTATTATCCCAACCATTGGGATCCACAAAACTTAAATAGACGCGATGAATTAAATCCTGGTGGTATTTGTTGATCGGAATCAAATGGGGACTGCTATTTGTTAAATGGGATTGAATCTAATAGTTCTCTTGGTGGCGAGATGTAGATGATCACATGAACCGAAAAATTATCTCAGTTATTATACTCATCGTTTAATGCTGATTCAAAATTGCAAGATGTCACATATTCATTAAAATTCAAATAACAAAGCTGAGTGCTTATTCTTTTTGCTAATGTGTTCAATGAAATAATAGCCGTATAATAATAAAGTGATGTTACTTTTGTAGGATCATATGGAAAAAAAAATTAAGTTAGCATGTTCTTTTTAAGGTCATTGACTACGTTTGGAGCCGTGATTTTGTAACAGCGTATAAGTGAATAATTTTGTTGATATTTAGTGTCCCTTGAATTAAAATATACATATAAAAATTGTTTTATGAATATTAATAGAATAAAAAAATTATTTAAATGCAATATTATGGTTAAAAAAAAGTATTTTCAAAACATTTCCCATTTTTATGGAAAATGCTTTTATAATTATAATATTTTGTTTATATACAGCTACTGTACTTAGCTGGAACAAGGAATTTTGAAGAATTTCCATTATTTTAAGAGTTACTATCAACTGAAATAATAAACAGTGTTTTTTTTGTTAAAATTTCTCAAATTTGATGTGTTAAAATAGGAATAAATCCCAGTTATATATTTCAAATTCCTAGTTCAGGCTCTGTACAGAGAGAAGTCTTAGCTATATATATGCAAAATATTATTTTTATAAAAGCCTTTTTCATAAGAAGAAAATGCTTTAAAAGTATTATTTTTTTGCCAAAAAATTGTATTTAAATAAATTTTTCTAGTATTAATATTATTAAAACCATTTTATATGTATATTCTAATTCAAGAGACGCTTTTTTTACGTGCTTTTTTAAAATCATGGTTCCGAACATATTCAAATACCTTAACAGGTTTTCGTGGCAAGAGTTATTTTAAATTATTTTCATTAAATTCCTTAACTTTTGAGATATTTTATTTGAAAAATGATAAAGCTGTATTGCCTCAATTTTTTCTCATGATTTTTAAGTATTGATGTATTCTTAGAATTTTAGGAAGAAGTTTATAATGCATTCTAAAGGTTATGTTGTATTGATAAAAAATGTCATGAAATAAAAATAAAAGGTGTAATGTCTACAAATATTTTTATGTTACTTCCTTTTCTAGGAAATTTCGATGTATATATTTTCCAAAAAATAGAAAAATTTTTATTTTGAAAGATATGCTGCAGCATATGCAAATCAAAATAATACACCTGAAATATGAATTAGATTAGAAATAGCCATTTTCTCTATTCTAAGTTTTAATACCCCTTCTTTCACTAAAGGATAAAAAATAACAGCCATTTATATATCCATAGAATAAATTTATAATCTAAAACAAAAAAAATTTTAAAGTATGTGATGCTGGTTTTTTTTAATGTTAATTCTTTTTCATGCCATAATATAAATCGTTGGCTCGTAGAAACTAAAAAATAACATTACACCCTATGTACAGCGAAAAGCATCTGGCATCGTTATCATAGAAAAACACGTTAAGTTTATTTTAAGTTACTTTTTTATTGAGCAAGTGATTTAAATAAAGATTCTTAAATCCTTTTGGGTAAAAAATTACTTTCACTTTCATGGAGGAAGGGTAAACAATAAATAAATATTTTGCATTTCTGAAAGTCACAGCTGCTAAGCGTATAAAGTTCAAAAATAAAACAAAAATACCCAAGCCGAGTTTTTGAAAATGCTATAAATTATAATTCTAAATGTCATTTATCATAACGTAATATTTAAAAAGTATTTCTTATCATATTTCTACTTTTCTCTGTAATTTGAGTCATTTAAAACAAACAATTGATTGATTTGGCTTAGTTTTATCGGGTTTGGAATAATTAAATGATTGCCCAATTTAAATACTAAAGCTTGCTTTATTTTAAATTACGTACATTATATTGAATATATTATTGATTGATTGCATTTGTAATAATATAAAGTGATTAATAGTTCCATAAGAAATTAACACAGAGAAATGCCGACACAAATCTACAGTCATGTGGATACAATCTATAATAGTGCTTAATTTGAAATCTGGATGCGTAAAAATATAATTGAAACAGAGAAATAAAAGAAAGTCATGCTTTGAAACCTGAGAAATGAATTTATTTTACTTTAAATACATTTGTTTCGAATTATGTGTGACACAGGATTATATTATGTCTAAAAGTTCATATTTTTTGCTAAATGCATGTGAAATTATTATCAAATGATAATGTATAATAAGCATATTAAGTTTGTGCTAGTATAAAGAAAATAAAATCAAATAATGTGAAAGTTTAAATTAGTTCCAGTCATCAATCACAGACTCAGAACACAGAATCACAAAAGGAACCGATTCCATTATAGGCAAGAATGTTGAGGTGTTCTTGGATTTTACTTTGCATCAAGTTAAATTTTATTCTTCTTTAGTTGATTTATAAGGCTACGATAAGTTGCTGATCGTGCCACAGTCTAGAAAACACATTTGTTGGATAGAGTCAAATTCGTAAACAGTTCCCTAGAAAATCGCAGAAAGCTAGAATTAACGTAAATTTAATTATGTGGCTCAGGATCCTCACTTAATGTACATTACATGGCTATTTGAATGGTAAGGCATCATCTCTAGCGTCATCATTGTCATTTAATTATTCCTTGGTATCGAAAAGACTTTCGCGTTAATTGCCAACTGTTTATCTCAAATCCAAAGTTAATTACACAGTTTGAATGTGACTTATATTATATTAGATAATAGGTAATATTTTCTGATTGCCTGTATATCCGTTTTCGTACATTTAATCAAGCTTGAAAATTCCTATTAGCAAAATTCTTATCTTAAAAGAGCACAAGTATTATAAGTTTTTTTTAGTCTATTCCTACTTAGGTCAACAAAGGAAAAATTAATATTTCAGTTACTTTTTATTAAATAATTCCAGTTAATATAAATATGTATATACATATGACAGAATCACAACATTAAGTGGCAAAATAGAAATGGATTTTCCTTCCCATGATGTTGGACTTCTATTTTTGTTTGTTCCTATTTATTCATTCATAAATTCCATTCTCAGAAATGAGAGTCATTCCAGGTATGACTCGAACCCAAGAACTTGGAATTAGAAGTCCAACGCGCTATCCATAGCACTCCAGGGACACAGCGAGCGATTTTCCTTTTCATATATGGGGTTGGACTATTATTTTTGTTTGTTACTATTTATTCATTAATTAAGTTTAACTAATGAATTAATATTTGAAAAAAAACTGTATTAACATCAAGTGTCATCCTTTACAAGTATAAAAAAATGTATTTGAACTTGAATGGATGAATAGAAAGTATTTTACTAACGATTGAAAATTTGAACAAGATATAAATATATATACATATATATATATAGGGATATATATACATATAGGGAGATTGGGAATTAATAGTAGGAATTGAAAAATGAAATGCGGTGAGGTATATTTTCATAACGGCTTGTTTCAAGTTTTCTATTTGAGAATGAGTGTATGTTTATATCACACTTGAAGCTGCACAAGGACTATGGTAATGGACCTCGTAAGTGTGAACCATGGTCAAGTGACGATGACCACACTTGAGCTTCGCCATCTTCTACATTCCAAACCGCACCAACAGGAGGACGTTTGAGCCTCGAAAGATTTAACGTGCATCAACACCCCCTGCACTGCGAAACTTAAGCGGCACTAGGCTCGAACTTTTGACACGACGGCCACGATCTTGACCATGGCCCTATTTGTATTTGAGCACTGTTGTCTTAGGACTATAAAATGCTGTGGGAGCTTCTATCGTTCAGAAAACAAGTCTGTTGAGAAGTTCGAAAAAAAGATTGCTCCAAGTCATTTTCGTGAATTTTTAGTGACTAATGGTGCATATTTGGATATTAAATAAGCATTTTATCATTCAACCATCGGTATGTTTTAACTTTTATCTTTTCTTCTACGTTACTTTAGTTGGAAATTGCTTCGAAGTGAGGTGAAAGTTTCTCAAGTTTAACGTTTTAATGTAAAACTTTTAAAAATTGATATAAAATTTTCTTCAGAAATCTTGCAAGATTTTTTTATTTTTATTTTCTATGATTATATTTTCAGGCGGATCCCAGACTTCTAGTGTCTCCACGAGCATAACTATAATATGACACATACATACAAAATAGAAACTCGTTAAATTTAATTTCTTAACATAATTAACCAAATATATATATATATATATATATATATACATATATATATTATTCTAGATAATTATTGAACATTTATTCACCAGGATAACAACAGCTATAAGTTTATGTAATTATTTATTTCAATTAATTTTATGATATTTAATAAAAAAATTCATTCACACACACATTCATAATATTTTTTGAATTAGGGCGCCTTTTTTGTACGATAAACATATAATGTAATTAAACTCCGTTAAGTTTAGTATTTCCCTTTTATGGGAAGCCTTAAGTTATTGTTTCCGTAATAAAATATTAAGGAATGTCTCATTCGACTCGGATCGGGTTGAAATACCTTTTGAACGAATAACAGTACATTAAGCTGTAAGCGCAAATTAAAAAGCCTCTAGATTTAACGAAGAAATATTTTATGAGCCATAAAGTGCAGAAAACGAGTAATTGCTTGTCACATCCATTTTAATCATGATTGCTTTGGAAGAATAAACTCTGCTCCTGGAGTTCACAAAATGGTCCGACCTTGTCTGAAAAGAAAGGCAACATGGATAAATGTCTCATTCAATATATATATATATATATCTCCAAGCTTAATATATTATTTATTCTCACTGATCCTAGAAAGAGTTTTGATACACGATACTGTAGAAAAATCTTTTTTATTATTTTATAAAAATAACAACTATAAGCTTTTTTACGGGATATAGACTATAAAAGCATTATAGAGGTAAATTTAGGTCATGCTAATATATTAATTATTCTCAGTGATTCTAGAAGGAGTTTTAATACACGATACTTTAGAAAAACCTTTTTTATTATTTTATAAAAGTAACAACTATAAGCTTTTTTACGGGATATGGACTATAAAAGCATTATAGAGGTAAATTTAGGTAATGCTAATATATTATTTATTCTCAGTGATTCTAGAAAGAATTTTGATACACGATACTGTAGAAAAACATTTTTTATTATTTTATAAAAATAATTACAAGATTTTTTACCGGATATAGATTATAAAAGCATTATAGAGAGATAAATGTAGGTACCTTAAAATCCGGAGTATAACGTGCACTTTGAATACAAAAAAATGACCAAAATATAAGAGTATTGCATAGCTAGATTTCAAGTTTCTTCGTAAAAAAGGGGTGCGTGTTATACGGAGAATATACCTCAAAACTAAAAAATGCAGCTTGAAAGTATAGTTGCGCGTTATACGCTGGATTTTACGGTAATGTTAAAGAAAAAACACGGTTTTTTATTTTCTGATTTTTAACTTACTCGCACGCGCACACACATACATACACACGCACTTACATGCCCGCACATTCCTAGAAATAAATATAGGAAAATAAGTTACTCAAAAGAGAATATCTTTCTTCTAAAATATAATTTTTATTAAGGCTTTTATTAAATCGATATGAAATTCATATAGAATTTAAATCTTTCGTTAACTATTCACTGATATATAATTTTAATGTATACTTCCTTACGCGCGTGCATGAACTATCAATCTCATTCTTAATTTCATAAGTGATAGTTTTTCAGTGGGGCTTATAAATATATTGCATGTTTTATTATCAAAACTGGTAGATCAAATATATCTTAGCTTAAATTGTCTTAAATTGGTTAAAATATGACATAGCATGGAACTAACAATACTAGCCTCAGTGGCACAACAGCCCATGAGGGCCGAGACCTACTTTGCCCATCTCAGTATACGTGACCTTGGGCGCTGAGGTGCATGAGCAGATGTTGCGATCAAGTGGTCAAAACCTGGCACGAAACCTTCAGTTCCCAAACAAGCTTGGTACTCATTTATCAACCCATTGAAGGGACGAAAGGCTGAGTTGGCCCTGAACAGCCCCGGGATAGAACTCCAGACCTGCAGAATGAAAATGCGATACGCTAACACTAGTCTACTCAGCACTAGGCTTCAGCATGGAACTGGTCCATTTAAATCTGCTGTCTGGTTAAAACTAGTATTTCTATTTTAGTCATTTAGTGGAATCAACAGTGTCTTAAAAAATCACCTACTGTCTTCTTGTTAAAAGCATAGTAAGAAGTATACTTTTGATTCAATAAATTGTCAAATATTATTTATTTTACAAGTGCCTCACACTACAATAGAGCCTAGGCCACATTAGGGCACGTGTTCTCTAGTAATTTTCGACAATTGAATTAAGACTAATTAGTGCAGGGCACACGACCAGGTTGACCAGTCACACAGAGTACAGTCCATCACTGGGGTATAACGTAGCAGGCCTCCTCGTGGTGCACACAAGGTAACGCAAATGCTGCAGCAACTTTGCCACTTCTCTAGTGTTTTTTGAGTATGTGACAAATATTATTAGTGTTTAAAAATGAAGCAATGAGTCAATTCAGTAGATAAAATTATTTAAAATTTGCTGCTTGTTTCGAATTGTGTAATACCGTTGTATGTGTGTGTAATAGAGGAAAAATACACTCTATAAAAAAAAACGACGCACCAAGAAGGAGTTGCCCGATTGTAACAAAATTTCATATGCAAAAACATTTGAAACGAACATGCAAATGATTAAAATTTAGTGTCCAAGGAATGAATAGCGGGAGCTACAGCGCATCAGAACTGCACACTCAGCAGGTGTCTATAAGAAGCGATTCTCAATCAGATGTTGAAAATTTCTGTTGCATTGCGATTTAGGATACCTTTGAACAACTCAAAAAATGCCTTGCCGCAGGATTCGAGCTGATTACGAGCAACTGTCATTGGATTGAAAGAGGCAGGTTGGGCAAATTGGATAATCGCTCGTCATATGTGTCGAAACTATGCGGCCATTAGAAAATGCTGGCAAGAATGGATGGACAATGACAGATTTCAGAGTCATGATGGTAGCGGTCGACCTAAGGCTACAGCAGATCGAGAGGACAGATTGATTGTCAGATCAGCTATCACAGTACCTGATTCATCGTTATCAACCCTCAGACGTGCGACCCGCACATGAGTGTCCACCAAGACCATTCACTGACGGCTGATAGAGAGAAATTTATGCTCGTACCGATCACTACGCCACCCGCATTCACGCCTGCACACTGTTGAGCTAGATTACAGTGGTGCTTGAATCGATCAGCTTGAAATCATGCTGAATGGGGACGTATAGTGTTTAGCGACGAATCCCGCTTTCATCTGTGTCCTGACGATAATCGAAACTTGTCTGGAGACGACCAGGGCAGCGTGCCGATCCTGCTTTCACTATTGCACACGACACTGGCCCTCAACAAGGAGTTATGGTCTGGGGTGCCGTTTCTTTTGAAGCTGAGCCTCTCTTTGCTCGTCATTGGAGGCACACTTACAGCACATCGGTACGTCGACGACATTCTGTGAACTGTTTTTCTACCGCTCCTTTTGCAGTACCCTGGCGTAATTTTTCAGCAAGATAATGCCAAACCACATACCATACGTGTTGCTATGAACTGCCTCACAGCTTATCAAACACTTCCTTGGCCAGCCAGATCACCAGATCCCTCTCCAATCAAACATGTCTGGGATATGATGAGAAGGTGACTGCATCTACCTGGAAATGTTGATGACCTGACCCGACAATTGGAGCAAATTTGGCAAGAAATACCACAGGAGACCATCAGAGTGCTTTGTCACTTTATGCCAAGTTGTGTGGCAGCTTGTATCCAGGCTAGAAGTGGGTCAACTCCTTATTAAGCTCGTTACTTTGTAAAAATGTAACTCTGATATATATCATTCGATTTTTCTGAAATTTTAATCATTCTGTACGTAATCTTTCTACCCATCAATTTTTGTTTCTATCGGACAACTCGCTCTTGGTGCGTCGTTTTTTTGTTTGTTATAGAGTGTATTTGAGCAAAAAATTATTGTTACAATTATGTTCAAATGTATTGATCGCATATGTATATTAGTCACACGCTACCAAACTTTCAATGTTGCTTTAGAGCAATAATTATAATAACAAAAATTGAAAAGTCCCCTACATCCATCAACTTTAAAAATAAACTTTGATGCAATTTGAACACATTTCAAACTCTTTTTGGGAGAAAAAAAGTTCACAATTGTCTTGGGGAAAAAAAAGAGAATGACAGGTGGAGAAAAAAAGCTTTTTCACTCTTAACAAGGATATATGTACTTAAAAAATTTCTGGAGAAAATAAGAAAAAATTTGACGTTGTGTTTACTTTTGATGATGTCATAGAAGTTGCTGAGGCAGATATTAGTATACGATTTAAAATAGAGGACATTAAGAAATATGTTGAAGTTACAACCCATACTTTCAAATGGTTCAATAAATTTTCTGCCTCAAAGAGCTATGACCTTTTTTGTCCTTGTCTAGATATATGCACCATTTACGGAAAAAAATTATAACTTTTATGTTCCCCCTTCTGTTCGTATATTTCATTTTTTTAAGGAATCAATATACTTAAGAATAAAATACGTCTGGAAAAAGAATTTATTTTATGTCATACAGATCTGGTTCAAAGTTTTGGTTAGGGATTAGCTTTTCTTCAGAACAATGTAAAGATAAATGTTTCATATTTGAATCACTGTCAAGTAATACGAACGGCAACTAGGCTGATACATCGATTTCATTTGATTGCTAATTAGCTTTGCCCTTTAAGCTATACAAAGGCTACTGTAGAAGGACTTCGTAGTTTTGAAACTCGGTCAGGTGACGAGGACGATGCCTGAGCTAGCACCTTATTCTCCAAACTTCCACTACATGTCAAGTTGAGGACTTTGAGTTTCGACAGATTTAAAGTGCATCAGAACCCTCTACATGGAGAGTCTTCAGTGGCACGAAGATTTGAACCCACAACTTGACGGAAGTAACATCGACCACAAATTTGCGACCATGACCGAGATGATATCTCTCTTTCCTAACTATAATTTTCCATCTTCCTCACTTGGACGCTATATCTCGAGTGGAGTTTGTGGTAAAGTTTCATTAAGTATTATGTATTATTTCTCTGACCTGTATCTATATATATATATTTAAATATATATAATTCATCACAACACAGAGAGGAATCAATATAAGAAAAAAAAATCGAAACTAAATGAATCCTATAACATAAAAATCCCATTTCCGAATATCAATGGCGAATATAGAAAGACAAAATTCTAACTTTTTCAAACAAAATTAAAAAAATTTTATAAAATAAAAATATATAAAATATCCAAGTGCAACCTCGGACTTAGGACCGATAAGTGGGGTTAACTAGTTTGATGGCGCTAACCTTCCCCCTATTGCAACTTGGTAAATTAATCTTAAAATATCCAATTCTCAAAAATTTAAAAATTTAAAAGTTAAAAATTAAATAGTTAAAATTAAACCATTAAACTTGAAAAATTAAACTATTCGCCATCGCATTCTGAAAGAGATTATATTAAAATATTAAAATTCTAAAATAAATAATTGCATAACGTAAGTGAACCCTCAAACACCAAAGATGACGCACTCATCCTTAGGTAGAAAAATGTCTAAAATCCGAAAGTTCAAATTAAAAACCAATTATTTTCACAAATGAATAGCGTAAATCATTAAAAACTCACCAAAAAGCATTCTGTCAATAATTCAATTTACAAATTTTGAACGATTTTTCTCTCATATTTAATACAACAATTACCTCTCCTATATTTTGCTCACAACACCCACTAATGCCATGTCAATCCAAATGATTCATAATCTCACACCAGAGTTCAATCATTTGGTATTAGATGCAAATCAGATTGCATGCAAAAAAGTTGCTTGATTGGTCATAAACGTTTGATTGGACATAAATAATTTTAAAGTGTAGTCGTGTAAATATTGGTCTATGTGTATACTATAATGTATTCTGTGTGTGGAATGCACAAATTCTTCACAGCTGGACCACTAACAAGCTGACTTTGTGGACCTAATGTTGTGTGGTGTATCTGTGCATTTATGAGTTTAAAAATATTTTTAAGAAATATTTTTGATCTATGTATTTTCTCAAGAAGATGATGGGATAATCATTCTGTATGCAACAAAATATAAATTTCTGGATGTTCTTGAATTTATCAATATTGTGTGTAGTTAAATTATTATTTCTCATCAAAAAATTTAAAATTATATTTCTAAATATTGAAATATGTAAACAGCTATTGAAGTTTGGTATCTTTATGACATTGAAGTTAAATGCTCCCCTTTTATCATAGGTATTGCTGTATAATTTGTTGTCAATAATATTTAAATCTAAATCTAAAAATTCAACTTTGCTGGAGTTAAAATTTGTCTGTATTAATTTTAGGTATTCCGGATAAAAATTAATGTTTGGTTTAAATTCAATGTCGCGACCTATAGCAATTAAATCATCTATGTATCTTAATAAGATGCAAGATGGTTCATTTCTTCGATTTGATTCATAGTGGTGTAAATACAGGTTAGCGAGACTGTTACTGGCTGGACCACCCTGAGGCAATCCTTTGATTTGTTTGTAGAGTTTGTTATCAAAAATAATAAAATTCTCCTGTATTACAAAACGAATTAGTGTATTGAACTTTTCAAAACTAATGTAATCATTCAAACCATATTTCTCATATGCATCTGAAAGTACCTGAATTATATCTTCTATTTTGATGGAATTAAACAAATCTTCGAAATCAAATCCATGCACTGAAAATACCTCTTGTTGCTCAACCTTCTTTATTACATCATGGCTGTTTTTTATAATACAAGTAACTTTAAATTTGTCTATTGTATCTTGTAATATGGTCTGTAAAATTCTTCCCGATTTGAATATATATGTATTGAACCCATTTGTTACACTGCGGAATTTGACTGGATTT
>BMAV01024680.1:153585-166717 GCA_019973955.1 Trichonephila inaurata madagascariensis | reverse complement strand
CAAAACTTAAACATGTTCCAATTAGAAATGTTAAAAAATATTTTAAGAATAAAACAAATTATTTAACTAAATGAAAATAACATTATTGGATGTATTTAAAAATAAAAATTAAGTAATAAATAAATTATAAATTTAGACAATCAAAAATAAACAATAAAATGTAATAGCTTTGTGATAAATGTGTGATTGAAGCAAATAAAGATGTTGTACTATAAAGCTACACGAGGGCTATTGGTAATGAACCTCGCAATTTTGAGCCATTGTCAAAGGACGAGGCAGTCACCTGAGTTGGCACCCTCTCTCCAAACTTCCATACCCCATTAACGGGAAGACTTTGCAGCTCAATATATTTCCGTGTATCACCCTCAACACGGAGAGTCTTTAATGGCACTAGGGCTCAAACTCATGGCAAGACAGCCATAAGTCCGTTGTTATAACCTCTAAGCTACAGAAGTCACAAGGATATTTAAAAATAGTCTTCGAAGTGACTTCAAAAATCGCAATTGGCTCTCATAAAATCTGATAAAATATTTTTTTAAAAAAAAATTGAAATTTCAACTTTTATTTTTGGAATTTTTATCTTGATAATCAAATAAATTGTCATCTATAAATCCTGGAACAAGTAATACATTAGGTACAAAAAAAAGCAGAAAATATACATTTGTTGTACATTTTTTTTTTAAATATGTACTTCTGAAAATTGCAATAAACTGGTAATAACATTAACTTGACAAAGGAAACAAAGAATACAGAAACAACTAAAATTTTACTTTCATACATTAGACCTAATAAGTGTGCCTTAGTCACACGACGTACATCAATGCAATATAGTTCAACTCTTTCCATATTCTACTCAACATGGCACTATCAACTTTATTGACAGCACGTATTATCCTTTTCTTCTTATCCGAAAATTTGGTCTTTTACACAAGACCTAAGCTTTTGTACCCCCTTTGCCACGTGATGTAGCCAGACTGCATGAAAGGATAACACGGGATTTCATGAATGCTGATAGTCCCATGTTGTGTAGAGTGAGGCAGGAATTGATGTATGCCGTAACGGAAAATGTTAGGGCCTTTGGTATTTTAAAAATTGGTTAAATACGTGCTTGGCGTCAGTCAGGCTTTTAGCCTTCTAGAATCCTGCCCGTGGGATGTATGTTAACGCCACTATATGCCGTATGACCAAAGTTTCATGTATAAAACATATGTACGAAATGTAAATAAAATATGATTTTTTTTTTGTATTCTTTTATATGGGTGTTTTTGTTTTTTTTTTGCTGCGTCATTTTTTTTCATCCGTTTTAGTTTTTTTTTTACTGCACTACCCCGAAATCTTGGAGAGAATTGTGAATAACCCTGTATAATATGATTAAAATAGTATATTTTTGTGTTGTAGAAAGTCGCAATTAACCTTTAAAATAGATAGAATTTGGCTTTCATTTAAACGCAATATATCATAGTGTAACGATTTCTGACACACAGCTGTGAATCGGCTTCTTTGTGGATCACCCCACGTGCATTGGCTCTGTAATAATACGTGCATCTGTAAATAATAACTGTGACGTAAATAAAATAACATTTAAATTAATCAATATCATGCTTTATCTCAAACGTCACAATAGCAATATCCGAAGAAAGATGACCAGTAAATGTGATAAGCTATGATTGGAAATAAAAAAAAATCCAATTTCCAAGAATCCTTTTTCCCCATTCCTACTAAAGATTTTTCATTTAAAAAAACAAATAAAATAACTTTAACATTTCGAATTAGCTATTTCATTTTTATATGTATCTACTTAGAAGTTTTCGTTAAAATTTTTTAAATTATATTTTATGAAAATGGGAAATAATGTACAATTTCTCTATTTATTAAATTATTTTTCGTATAAAAGGCATTAATCATTCTAATAAATTTAATGTCAAATCGATCTATGTAATAGCGCATTAATTAGCGTTAGACTTTTTCCCCTTAGTACTTTATTTAAATACTTAACTGCTTTGATAAGCAAATGGGATTTTCTATACTGATCCTTCGAAAAAAATTCATACTTTTATTCTTAAACATGTCAGATTCAATCATTAAAAGAGCGTGTTTCAAAATCATTCTTGCCATTATTATATTTAAACATCAAACGCATTTGTTGTTCTTAAATAAGTTCGTTTTTATAGTATATAAAATTAGCTTGTTTTAATACCATTGTCTTCAGTTTTAAATTTAAATATGAAGCATGAAAATATCATTAAAATATACATATATTGGATTGTATTTTCTGCAAGGTTTGTATAGGAACTATATTTGTATGATTTTTAAACATGTAATGCCATAGAAAATATATATACCAGCAATATATTTTTTATAAAATATGTATTTTTTACTTAAAAAAGGAATTAATGATTAGTTTTGCTTTGTATATCTCTTCTAAATACTACTTTAATTGATAAAAAGAATTAATTATTCTTTCTCAATAAAAATATTTTAATTATTTTTAAATGTTTTTTTTTTAAATTTTTAAACTCACTTTTCCTTTATCAAAATCATTAAACTTTATATTGAAAAAACACATCTAATGCAATTTTAAGAAACTTTAATTCTGAATTAAATTTCCAAAAGTGCGAATAAAATTTAAAATGTCACGCCATATTTTATTAAAAGATACAATTGTTCTGTCTTTCAGAGGAAAGTTATCAAATTGCATTCAAAGCTATTTTTTTAAATGCGTCTGTTAAAGTACATGATTAAATTTCCAATTTAAGCATTCAGTTACGTAATATTCTCTATAAATATTACAAATTTTTGAATTTACTAAAACTGTTAAATTTAAAGCGATATAAAAATAATATTTCAGCTTTAAAAATAATTTTTGTTATTCATTGAACAGAAATGTGTAAGACCGTTTTTAAAACAAAAATAAATTATTTTGCTGTATAGTTAAAAAAGAACTCAAAAATCATTTGGATTAATATATTTCACTTAATAATTAAGTTATTATATGTAACGTGATAAACTGGACCAAGAAATGCATAGTTCCAAGAAATACGTGAATATAATGAAGACTTGAAATTTTGAATTTTTAAAAAGTAACAAAACATATTTACTTTCAATTTCTATTTCTTTCTTTATATATCCAACAAGAACTTTTATTTGACTTCCAATTCTTTGCTGAGACACTCAGAAGGGTTTGGGTTATTTTTTGCTGCCTCAGCGTCTTAAACCACTACTGTCAATACTAATATCATTTGTCTTAGTACTTAGTATCAGGAGCTCTCTTACAGTTCCTACAGAATCAAAAAACATTTTTTATAAAGAATCCAGTTGTTTTATCTCAGGATCTGTGTCAAGACATCTTCACTGCGTTCGATATAACAGTTTAATTATTTTGAGAGTTTAGGTACTAATATTAAGTCTAATACCCAATTAGAGCTGAGTCATAAAACGAGGTTTTTCGTTCAAATCATGGATATTAACTTATCAGTATAATAAGTAATATAATTTTTTTTTAAGTCAATTTTCCTAGTTCGTTAGAAAAACTTACTGACGCCATTTGTTACGGATAAATCTAACTTCGTTAGAAATAACGCAGAATAAATTTAAAATTTAAAAATATATAAATTTTTAAATAACTTAATTTATGAATTAACATTTGAAAAATGTGTATTAACATCAAGTGCCATCCACTACAAGCTTTAAAAGATGTATTTGAACTTCAGTGGATGAGAAAAAAGCACTTAATCAACGATTGAAAATTTGAACAATATATATATAGGGAAAGAAGGAACTACTCGTAATAGTATTAGTTGAATAAGAGTGGATATTTATTTTAAACATACAAAAAATTATTTATCAATAGCGAATTTTTTTTAAAAAAAAATAATGCTGTTATTTTTGTACAGGTTACTGTGTATTTACTGTGTGTGAACTGCATACTTTAATACATAAATGAGACAAATGACTTCAATGTCAAATGCGAAAAAATTATCATCACGAAAAACGATCAAATTCCAGAAAAAAATGAATAAATATTTTAATACTGAAAAAAAGAGTTGGGAAGTGACAGAAACAATTTATTCTGATTTTGCACAGTGCGATAGATTCTTTTAACACGAAACTTTCGTATAAAAATCAAAAAAGCCCTACAATCTATTTTTAAAAAATGTTGTAATTTTGTTCTTGTCTTTTAAGTAATAAATCTTTTCATCTTAAAAATAATCATCTCCTTAAAATAATTTAATGTAAAACTCACATCACAAATTTAACTCATTTTAATCCGACAATGATTGCATTTTCTAAATTTATAAGAAAATAAGAAATTTGCAAAATATCGGAAAAAATAGAGCAAATTCAGAATAACATAGTTATGATGTAACTTTTAATTCGTAGATAACAAGACTTTTAAAGCATCTTTCCAACTTCACCGGCTCTTTTTTTAGAAGGGCTTGAAGTAGAATTCCTTTAGAGCGATTTGCTTATGGCCAGAGAAGGAATTTCAAAATTGTTTATTTTTTGTTTAATGAAACCTATTGTAAAAATGCAAAATAACTAAATTTACCAATCTCTAACATTTATTTATGAATTCTTTCCATTGTGCTATATTAGAGGTATAGTAGGTTAGTAGTTAGAGGTATGTAGTATTAAAAATGATGAATGTTCATACAACGCTTTTGTTACTGTTTCTGAAAATTCTTTTTGTGGATATTTTGATTTTTCTTATCCATAAAATTTAAAGGTTTACAAATTTCTAAAAGTGGAAGGAAAAGGCAAAAGTGGGAAAATAAATTACACTCATTTATTTTTTAAAATTTTCCCGTTGCAATTTGTTGCTTTTTAAATGTAAGCAATAGCTTAAATTGGAGAAGATAATTAAAAATTCTACATACACAGTCAGACCCTAATTTAAGGATTTCATCGAGACCGAACTTTTTATTCGTTATTTCGGGGGTTTTCGTGATATCGGGGTCCAAAAAAGTACAAATTTTTAGCACTTAGCTTTTGGAAATTCCATAATAAGCAACTACACAAAAAATAACACATTTCTTATCCATCAGTTAAAAATACTATTTATATGATTTGTTATGCACCAGTTAGTTGAAAATTTAAAAATACTGACTAATCGATGTTTGACCTTTGATTCCCGACTCGAAAGAGTTCTTCATTCACATTATACAGAGAAGAAAATACTGCGTCATTTGCATCCTGCTTCATGAGATATGTTTTCAGTTTTCGAACAATGTACAACATTAGAAAGTGTAACAGTTTTGATAAGAGTTTCACTATCGATTTCTGCATCAAAATCGCTATTCATTAGCTCCGACAAATCAACAACTTCCTTGGCTTTATAAATTTTTAAAAACATTTTTTTTAAAAAATCTTACGTATAATAAAACTTACCTGACGCAAGAAAGAGAGTAAATGGAAAAAAAAACTATTAAAATACCTTCTGTGCTGTGGAGTGAGATGAAATAAGAGATGAATTTCCTGTCCTGTTCTAAACTCTAGAGATAGGTTTATAAAGGTTTTGCCGAAGCGTCTATGGGTGAGGGAGAAACGGAAGGAAGCTAGCCATATTCAAGATTAATCAATTTATTCATAGTAGTAACCACAACATAAATTCAATCAACCAAAGTTAAGAGATGCACCCAATTATTAAATATGAAGAGCAATTATAACGAGGTAAGCGAGACATGAGAAGACTTTGAATACTTAGAACACTTGCGTCAATTCAATCGCTCTGACTTCTTAGCTACTTAACCTAGATTAAATCTTAAGTGTCAGATCGTCAACTTAAATAATATCTGTTACTTCAGATTTGATTAATCTTTGCTCCGCTAGCAGTCTACCCTATCTCTCTTTCTAACCTGAAAGCTTAGACTTTATATACTAGTCTTAATTTGCATGCTCACATTTTCTTCTTCGGGAAAAAGCTTTATAATAAAATAATTTTAAAGACTCGAAAATTCCCTAAGAGGACTATTGGTAGAAAGATCGCGGATAAAGGCGTCACAGCTTGCACTCATCTGCATCTTTAAAATTTAACAAAAGGCTATACCTTTACCTGACGAAATTTGCTGCTTACAAGATTTTTTTTTCTCTTCTGGACAAAAAGGATAATTTAAAAGAAAAAAATCCATTTTTTTCTAATCAAAACTGTCAAAAAAAGTTTGGAGACTGTTGAAATAATTCGCTAGTTCCAGGTTTATTATTCGTTAAATAGGTTTTTTTTTTTTTTTTTGCCTTCATTCCAATCTCGGGCTAAATTAAAAATTCGTTGAATTGCGAAATTCGTGAAATAGTGGTTTGTTAAATCGGGGTCCGACTGTAATGAACAATCACGTTCAAAAACACAAATGAATGTTAGATAGAAAGCTTTTAGCTAACATATGACCTTCAAAAGGTCAAAAAAGATTTCGTAGCCACCGTACATTTATAACTGCAATATATATCTCCCGAAGACTTCCAATTTTAAATCTTTCTTCTAATATCTAGGAAAATGTCTTTTCTAATGAAATGTTTTATAACTTTGGGCATGCAAAGAGCATGCTCACATTTTATGAGAATTGATTGATTATTAACATCACAATCTAAAACTGCAATGGCTACTGGCAATCGGCCTTGTTATTTTGAACCATGGACAACCGATAGCATGATACCCCTTGTAGTGTCGCCTCCTTAGATGGACATTTACTACCTCTTTTTATCATTTTTGGCCCAGGGGAGAGCAGAACAGCCAGATGGATTACTTTATTCTTCAAAGGGGACTACAGATTCTTCTCTCACACCCTGGGGCGAAACAGATGTTGAGCCGACTCTTGAACTATTTAATGTTACCCTCTTCTTCTTCACCGACACCCAATGGTAAATAGATTCACCAGATGGCTTTTCTTCACAGTGATCTTTGGAAAGGACACACCTGTTCTTGACATCCGTCCAATCTTTCGTTTCCTCTCACATGTTGTCCGTTATGCCCTCGTATGGAAGGAATACGTCGGCCTTTTGGGAGGAAGAAATACCAAAGTGTGTATTCCTAGTGTCGAAGTGACAGGTCGATTTATAGAACCTCCATATGGTTCACGAGGTGCGGTGACACAGATACTCTCAGTGAATACCAGACTTTTGTCCTGGAGGAACCAATGGCGGATGGGACCAAGACAGAAAGTTCTGGGTGCAGATCCGGGACCCTCACCCATCAGAAATAATCGGGGGTGTGAAAAAGGCCCACCCAGGGGGTTTTAAGAGACGATTCGGAAGGTGACCGAGATCTATGGCGAGATTGGTGAACTGTGATCAGGACTTCTGCGAGATGGAGCGACAGAGGCAGCTATTGGCTTTTTACGATAGGAGGGAAAGATAAGAGGCTATTTTTACGACAAGAGGCTGAGTGGCAGCAGGACCGGAAATCGGGAAGAGCATGGAATTCCAATCCGGTCTTGATATTTTCTGCAACGAAAGAATGCGGAGTAGTGAAGAATAGATACCATAATAATGGTGTGAGAAGTTTCTAATTTAATTTGTAAATAAAATGATTTTTGACCAAATCTGTTTGATCCCTCTCGCAATCCAGAATTAAGCAAACTTGGGATCCACGACGTTACATCCTCATTTAAACTTCCACAGCATAACACAACGAACAACCGGTGAAGTTTCAGTGACGTGAGCTTTTAATGAACGACTTACAAGTTGCAAAAAAGGGGGAAATGGTCTTTTTGATTGTCTTGTATCATAAAATGCTGAAATTAATTTGTCCCTTACATAAAATGATCAAGATAATTTCAATGTCCGTGCAAATTTTCGTTAAAGAATTTTTTGTGTACATGTCCTATTAAAATAAAGGTGACAAAAATACATCAAATGTTCGATGAGTATACTCATATTTTCCTTTTGCATTTTTATCTATTTTTGTTTCTACACTGGTGGTGGTAATCCAGTGATTTCTACGACCTTTTACAGTCGTTATATTTCGTACTAGCTGCCATGAGAAAATGTCACAACTGCGTGATTATGATGCTCCTCGGGGGAGCCTCCGTGAAGTGCTTGACATTTTATTTACGAGTGTTCTTAAACTACTACTTGGAACGAATTCTCGCTATGCACCCCATTTAATTGAATACATGTATGTATGATTGCAATCTTCACGTTTAACTGAAAACTGAGGCTTGTTTGTTCTATGTTTCTTTCAACTGTCATTGAGAACTGAAATTTTACTGTTCTGATTTGGAATTATGCTTTAAAAATATATTTTACTAAACGTGCTGCACGTTAGAAGAAATTCTAGTTTTAAAAAGTATTAAGAGATCAGAAATTAAAATGTCTATGCTAAAATTTGAATGGATTTTCCATATAATGTAAGAAGCCTGTGTTATTATTTTTAATGGGCTGTGTATTAGTAACTAAGCCTTCACAGACACGACAAGTTCCCAAATGTGAGAACCATGGGGGTGGCACCCTCTAGTGGTGGATCTCGCCACCCAATTTGGACGCTTGAATTAATTTAATTCAAGCTTCCGTAGGATGCTAAATATTGCCGTGATTTGTTTTTGCCGAGAGTACCAGAGCCAAATAGATACTCAAGACATCTTTTACATGCCACATAATCATATGACATGCGTGCCTACGATTTTCGCATCCAGAAAATCTGTCGACTCCAGCCAAATTCGTGCCTGGATGGAGTATAAAAGAATGCTTTTTAAATATTTTAAATATTTTTCCACAATAACTAAACACATAAAGGCGTAGCTAAAGAATAAAAAAGGAATTGAAATGAACAAAATAATTTTACACAGAACCAACTATTACAGGCAGGCAATGTTTATTTAAAGCCAAGCTCATCACATAAAGCATAAAAATAAAGTTGAATAATTAGTTATGGATAAATATTCGACTAAAACTGAATCTTTATGTTTTCTTAAGAGTTATTATATTCTTAAAAGATCCAAATAATGAACTTCAAAAAAGACATTTAATATGAGAGAAGAGAAACTAAAAATTAGGCATATTGTAAATTGATACATTACTTTTTTTTTCTTGAAATTAACTCCACTTCATCGAAAAAATAATCCTCATTAAAATGTAAAATAAGAAAATAATAACATTAAGCTGTTCAAATAAATGCATTCTTAGTAAGAATGTACACTTTGAATTATAAATTCAGGACCGAATGACTGCCAATTAAAAGGTATAAAACCAAACAAAAAATATTCCGCAATGCTTATTTATTATTCAAGTATTTTGAAAAATATTTTACATGAATGAAAAATAAATATAATTCTTTCTCAGTTTAAAAAACAACGTTATCTTGTTTCTAGAGCGAACACAATAATACATTTTGAACAAAATTTACAGAATTGGAATAATTTTTTTATCAATTCATTAGTGTTTCTGTATTCTGTAATAAAAATTCTGACCTCTTAAGTGGCCACGGTAGCCTGGTGGTCAAGGTAACAGTGCTGGCGTGTCATGAGTTCGATCCCAGTATCACTGAAGACCCGCCGTGTAGGGGAGTGATACACGTTAAATCTGTCGATAGCTCAAACATCCTCTCATTGGTGTGGTGGGGAAGTTAGGAGAGAGGAATGCTAGCTTTGGTGTCGTCCTCGTCACTTGATCATGGCTCAAAATGACGATGTCTGTGGCCAAAAACTCTAGTGTAGCTGAACAGTGCGACGTTAATATTTACACTCTGACCTCTTTATACATTTTAACTTTGCAATATTTTACAGAAGACATTACATTCAATGTTTTCTACGGAGTGTAACAATGAAATTGTTGTTTTTTTTTTCAACATGATGCCCATTATACAACCTCTATTTCTTCAAAAATTTTATCTTATTAATCCTTAACAATAATTAAAAACTGCATTTTGCTCTCAGCAACTTATTCACAGTAAAAAAAATTGACACGTTTAAAAATAATCAACAGATCATATGATTCAAATACGATGTGATAGCTTTTAAAATAACAAATTAGCTTTATTTGATTATATCACTGCATTTTATTTTAACATCGGTGACAAGCACTGATCAATACAACGAACGGCATTAGATAGCAGGGTTCAAAAGTTCCCGGTTTGAGCCTATAACACAGAAAATATCTGCAGTAGAGCGAGTACGATAACATTTCTGTGTCATTGCATTTTTCCTCTTTTCTAAAAAAGGTTTGTTCTAAATCACGTAGTCGATGGGTCGTCACGGCGTCGTATTTTGTAGGTGGATGCATTTAGTAGCCAGCGATTGAAAGAAACTGCGTTTGTTGAACGGGTAATGAATATCAAATTTTGTATTCGTTTGGGAAAGAGTTCTACGGAGACTTACAAAATTTTAAAGTAGGTGTAAGGCTTTGATTCATTATCGCAAATGCAAGCTTTTGAAAGGCATCGACGTTTCAGAGAAGGCAGGGAAAGTGTCGAAGACGACAAATGCTCTGGACGTCCGGAGACTTCCTGCACCGCTGAAAACATCGGAAAGGTTTCTGTGGCGATACGTAAGAAGAAGTTTCAAACAATAGTAGAATTAGTTGCGATATCCTCTGCCACATGCCAATGGATACTGACTAAGCATATTAACGTTGTGACGAAGCATATCTCTGTCCCCTATTTTCCAACAGATCCCTTGCCGATAGAAGCTGCGAAAATTCCAGGAATTTCCCTAATTGCTGGGAAGGAATTTCGTAGCTGGGTGGTCGAGTTTCGGCACCTTTTTTGCCCAGCTGACCGGACTGTCAAAAAGAGGCGCCTTATCATTGTGTGTTCATTTTCCCAGAACTCGGTGACGCCGTCGCGTCGGAGAACATACAACTGTACACCCAGCCTTGGCGTCTCTTTGGGACTAGCGGAAACGAGACCGGATGTGGTGCGGCAGAGATGTATGACATCAAGGGAGCCGAGACCGGAAGGTGGCAGCAGACCCAGAGGGACTGAGGCCGACAAAGAGATGAGCGGTGGATAAATAGGAGAAAGAGATGATATAAAAACGGGCGAGAGAGTCCGGACGAGGAAGAAAAAAGACTGGATCTCTGAAGGGAGCGGTTCGGCCGTTCCTTGAGCGATAGGAAGAGCGATAACGAGCCCGCAAAGTACAGCGGTCTCCTGGCTTGAAAGATCGAGGAAACGGGAGAGAGTACGGAAGAGACTCGAAGTGATTACGGACGAGCCCGCGAAGTACAGCGGTCTCCTGGCTTGGAAAATCCAGGAACGGAAGAGAGTGCGAAAGAGACTCTAAATTGATATTGAACTGTAATTAGAATATACCCTTTTATTTATTATTTTGATGATTTTCATGTTGAAATAAATAGTTAGCCCAGAGCTGAGAGAAATCATTACAACATGCGTAGGGTGTGTCAACAAATCGTTCCCCGCATGTTAAACGAAGGCCAATCTGCAGAAGAAATTAAAAGTGCATCGCGGGCTGAATTAAAGGACATGGCTAAAAACGAATTCTAGAAATGTTTCGATAAACTTTAAAATCCATGGCAAAAATGCGTTGTTACTTCAGAGTCTTATTTCGAATGAGGATATGTTTCAGCTGTTTAATTGGTTGGTAATATTTTTTTAAGTTATATAGACTCACACAATCTGGAAACTTTTGAATCCTTCTTTGTAAATTTTTCCCATTGTTTTAACACTTGATTAGAGATAACTTTAAAATTAATAGAACACATAATAAAGGATATGCATAAGGGACGGTCAGGCCGGTCACGCACATCAACAAGTTTAACCCTTTTTGTAACTCTGTCATTTTTATTCATTATGATACTTATGCTTATATATACATTCTTTTTCATCAAAGTATGTATACATATTTTGATCATCCTTGTATATGGAAGTAAGGCGAGTCACTCACTCATTTACTAACTCATTCATCACAAGATCTCCGGGACTAATAGACCTACAGACCTGAAATTTGGCAGGTACTTTCCTTTTGTTGTGTAGACAACCTCTAAGAATGGGGGTTTTGCTGAAATCAACTCCACAAGGGAGTTAGTTACAAGGGTGTTATACACAAAAACTACTAGCCCTAACTATTTAAAACAAAAATTTGGCAATCATGTTTCTCTTTTTGACCAGAGATCTGCTAAAAACAAGTTTTGCAGAAATCGTTTCTTAAGAGTGATTGTAGGGGTGTTATAGGTAAAGAAAAAAATAATCTTTTTTTTTTAAATATTAGATCTACAGACCTGAAATTAGAAAAGCACTACACTTTCTGTTAAGTAGAGATTCGTGCAGAACACAAGTTTTGTACAAATCAACTTCATAGGGAGTTAATGAAAATCGCGTTTCTGAACTGTCAAACTTACAGTCCTGAAATTTGGCAAGCACCTTTATTTTGTTTAGTAGATATCCACAAAATGGGGAGTTAGCAGAATTCGTCTTCGAGAGAGGTACGGAGACGTAAGGCATAAATCGACTTTTGCTTTAGGAATTCAAGTCCTGTCATTTTTACATCAAGAGGCATGGGCTATAAGAATAATTTTTTTCTGCACAATCGAAAGCTTATTGTTAGGGCTCAGATCTTAATAATCTTAGAGCCATACATAATCATACAACATCATGAAATACCGAGTGAAGCGAGTACGTATCAATTTGTGTGTATGTGTGGGCCGAATGCTTACGGCGCCTTTCAGAAAATTTACCTCAGGCCCTCATTAAAAAAAGTACAGACCTTTTCCAAATCCTTCTATCTCAACGGCATTGCATTTAAACATTATTAAAATGAAAGGCTGAAATGGTATCTGTGAAGTCTTACCCGACCCGAAGATCACGGGTGTAAGAGGGTTGGGGTAAAAAGAAGACATGATCTTAAAAATAGCTACTTTTATTCTATCTTTAACACTTTATGACATAACTCTGGGAGCAATCTGAAATCCTAACACTTAATCTGACATAAGATTATTAAAGATCTCTTATCTTCAGTCGGAGCTCCTTATGACGATCCTTCTCGAATCCTGATAGCTCGGTCAGCTCTCAATGTTATTTACTTTCACCACTCCTGGTGGATTGATTCTACGACGAATATTAGTTTCAGGACGCGTGACCTCAACGTCGCAGTTCACTTTCATTTATTCTTACATTTCACGATTAACAATCAATGATTGACCATTTACCTCACACGCCCAACGTCAGGGTTTAAATAGCTCTTACATT
>BMAV01024680.1:124045-152526 GCA_019973955.1 Trichonephila inaurata madagascariensis | reverse complement strand
AGGCACAAGTCCGTGATCTTGACCACTCGACTACCAAGGCCTGTTATATCTGTGGAAAGAGAATGCAATGAGAAAACTTTATTTCACAGAACTTAAAGAACAATATTTATTTTTGATTAAGATCCTTGCTTCGGCTAAAATCAAAATACGTAGAGATACATGCAATTAAAGAGTTATTCCGGGCTATTTATACAAACCAGTGGCTTGTAAAAAACACCCTACTTCGAATAAACTCAAACTTGAGATTTCTTCAAACATGTTGCCTTTCACATGTGCGCGTTCTTCAGCTTCAATAAACTTTACGAGTCACTTGACGAAAAAACGAGCAGTCAGCATCCATGCGATTTCCCCATTCGAATGACCCTCCTTTTCTATTATTGGCCTGTAAAAACAAACGAGGGTCGTTACGTAAATGTTATGGTCTGTCGTAAGGTGACTGGAGTCACAAAAGAAAAGAAAAGCCTCGCCACCGGCGTGTCTTGCAACGAATAAAAATTATCCCATTGCAGAAAATAATAAAAGAGATTATAAGAAGTCTGAAGTATAAATGCGGAATGGCAGTGGAGCTGACGTCATAGATTCTGCCAAGCCCTGACCCCAGTGATTGACGTTTAGATTGGCTTATTTTGGCTTCAGAAAGGAGAAACAATTTGTTACCCCAAGATAAGGTACTGTCCTAAACGGGGTGGAAGAGGGAAAACATCCCCTGGAAGATGTGTGGCTTCCATTTGACTTTCTTTTGTTTACGCTCAGATAGCCAATGAAATGGAAGAGAATGGGGATAAAAAGGTTTAGAGAAGCTCTTCTTTCTTTAGACAATATTCTTGTTGAGTTTTGGAAGAAAAATACATTTTTCTTCATAAAAAAAAAGATTCATGCAAGATGTAAGGTTTAAAATTATGTAAAAATGTATTTCTTTTTAATGTTTTGGAGCGAAATTCTTTAAATATATTTTTACCATCAGAGTGTAGAAAAAAGTTATTAATAAAAAAAATTTAAAAATTTTATCATAATAGAATAAGTAATTAATAATTATTTAAATTAACTTTCATGATGTGAAAAAATTGCTTGTGTATTTTTGCTTGCTCTTCTTCCTCCATTTATACTAAAAGTGATTTTTAATGCCAAACAGACAATCTATAACAGGTGTCGGCAACCTATGGCACGCAGTACAATTCTCAATAGCACTACTAAAAGAATTTGTCAGTTTTTCAGGGGATGACAGTTGGTCATTTTAAAACGAATCTTATTGAACTAATATCTACAGAAATGTGAAAAATGAAATTTTTATGGAATTGTGAAAAAATCTGGAAGATGGCTTTTACGATTAGTTGACAGCTATTTTAAATTTCTGGATGTCATTGATGGAAAGATTTAATAGTTTGAAGAAAATTGCATCTACTCTGCCTTCCGCTTATGGTTCTATATATCTATGTGAGCAAATATTTCCTCATAAAGAAAATATTTTGAATCCCTAAGGAAGTTGTTTAACAACTGAATGGTGTCAAACTGAAAGTCACAAATTATACCTTTGTTATCGCATTATGAAGTAAAGTGGTGCAGAGACAAAAGTAGCAATAAAATGTTTATTTTTTTATTTTAACTATAATGAAGAGATACTTACGTCTAACGTTGTTTATTTCTTATTTTAATAAGTACGTTAAAAGATTCCCAATATATGTACAATTCTAATTTTTATTTATGTAGAAAGAGTAGTTAAATTTTATGTTCTTTATTTTTACTTTAATAAATACCTTTAAATGATGCACAATTCACATATAACAAAACATTAAATCTGTATTTTTGACCTCTATTCCCTAACTCTGTACATATTGTCGCAAGAATCAAATTATTTCAATATTTTTTCGTGCATGGCACACTGAATCATATTGGTAGATTGGTTTGGCACATTACAGCTATATAAGGTTGTCAACCCCTGGTCTATAAAATAGTGGCACGAATAATAGTAAAATTCCAGTAGTAATAAATGTATTTTTAAATCAAATTCATTTTTTACCAATGTACATTATTATTATTAAATATGTAGTTCTTAACAGAAAGTTTCTGGAAAAAGCAATAATTAGCAACATTGAAGCACATGAACTGATTGCCTGAAAACGTATGATTACATTTATTATGTGATTATCTCGCCACATGAATTTATCAGCTGATTTGCTGGAAACACATGATTTTAGTTATCATATGAGTATGATATCACATGATTTTAGTTATCATATGACTATAATATCACATGATTTTAGTAATCATATGACTATGATATCACATGAATTTAGCCCATTGTTATAAACTAAGAATTGCACAGACTCACATGATCACTATTATTTACAAACGCAGTGCACCTAATAAGTAATAAACAGAATTTTAAAATGAATTGTACTTTCTTCTACATTTGTTCTTCTTGTATTCTTTCTAATTGCTTTTTTAGGATTAAATATGAAATTTTAAATTAACTTCTTTTAATTTTACAAAATTTTATTTTTATGAAACTGGAAATTTGTTTTTAATTACAGTCTGCTTTAAATACTTACTAAACAAGATATATATGAAGCTTACTCTATTAAAATTCAATTCAGTTCTATTTATCAAGCAATAATAATTTAAGAAATCACGGGAAATGGTTTAATAAAATGTTGCTTGATTACAGCTTCTATTAAAAAGCATTCGACAATAATTGCATTTTTTAAATACAATTTTTTATAAAAAGGAATTTTAAAAATAATCAAACAAATAAAAAAAGTTAAAGTAAGAATAAAAACATTTTAAAAGCTTTTATACGTGTCTATATACAATCATGGACAAAAAAATTAGCGCACCAAGGAGTCGTCAAAATGAAACGAAATTTTACTTACGTAATGACTACTTTGATATAAGTAAATGATTAGAAAATCAAAGAAAAAGGATCATTTATTTAAGAGAAAAATGCAAAAGAACGAAGAATTTAAAACCCTGTTGAACCCCCTCTAGCGCGAATGCACGACGCGATACGATCGGGTATTGAGGCTTACAAGTTCTGTATGATGTCTTGAGACATTTCGTTCCATATTTGCTGTTACCTTACCTCTAGTTTGTTCAAACTCGTGGGATGCCCAACTCGCCGTCCCAAATAATCCCAAATATGCTCGATTAGATACAAATCTGGGGATCGGGCAGGCCAAGGAAGGGTAGTAACAGTGCGAAGACAGTCTTGTGACACCCTTGCCATGTGAGGCCGAGCAATCTCTTGTTGAAAAATGGCTCCTGGAAGCCGTTGCATAACAGGCAACGCATGGGGTTCCAGGATGTCATGGACATACCGCTGGGCTGTCATGCTGCCACGGATCAATACTAGGGGTAATCGTGTATTGTAGGCTATGGCACCCTATACCATCACACCAGCTGTGGGAGCGGTGTGTCGCTGTAAAGAAAAGGTGGGATTGAGGCGTTCACCACGGGGTCTTCACACACGAACACGATTGTCATCACTGCTGAGATTGAATCTGGATTCGTCGCTAAAAGCAACCTGGTTCCATTCCTCTACAGTCCAGTTTCCTCGTGCGTGGCACCACTCCAAACGGAGGCGTCGATGGGTGGGCGTCAAGGGCAGCTCACGTAATGGGCGCCGCGATCCCAATTGTCCTTCAGCCAGGCGCCTTCGTATGGTTCGAGAAGACACGGGAACCTCTAGTGAAGGTGCTACATGTGCCTGGATGGCGGCTGATGAAGCAGTTGGCTGTACGTGTGCATTTCTTACGAACTGGGGCTCTTCTCGACGACTGGTCTGTCGAGGGTGGCCTAAGCCTGCTCTTCGTGTAAAAGACTTCTCTCGGATTCACTGGTCCCAACACCCCATCACAACACAATCAGAGCGGCCTAATTTACGAGCTACTTGCCTAGCTGACTACCCAACTTCCATCATGCCGATGATTCTCCCCCTCTCAAACTGCGACAGCTGCTTATATAGTCTTCAAAAACGGTGTAATGGCATGTCTACCTCAGCTCTTGCTTTGTAAATGATTCAGCACACTCAAACAAGCTTTGGTTACCTGTTTTATACTCCACGGAGAACGAAGTTAAACACCCTTTACCGGCTTCACGTAATGCGCCATCACACTGCATTTCTAAACATTTGCATATCTCCCCGACATGTACCTTCATGCCAAGTTTCACTACGATCCCGCAATTACTTCTTGGTGGGCTAATTTTTTTTGTTCATGAGTGCATTTTAAATAAATGTCAAACATGCCAATAATATATTTTTTTATTAATTATCATGATAATTTGCCTATTTCTTAAGTTCTATTTTTAATGAGTTACTTGAATATCATTTTTTTTTTATTGTTAGAGAATTGGATATTTAAAATATTGGTCACCGTTATTACAAAATGTTTCGAAATCAGTTTTTCAATCCTTTCAATGACAATTTCGAATTTCCTGACATTTAGGTAAGAAATCATATTATTAATTAATAAAATTTAACTTTGTTTTTAGGCAAAAACTCTTTTCCTATTGCCGTCTTTTTTCTTTCTTCCAAAATGAACTTTAATTTTATAATGATAACTACTTCTTCTACACACTTCTAATCAGCATATATTTCTATTTGTTTTGATTTTTGAATCGCAAATGGCAAATTAAGAGAATGAAATTAAAACGTTTTCATATCCTTGAAATCAAGTTTTTTAAATATTGTTCCAAAACCCCAAAGGATAGGAAACATAAATTCGTAGAAATTGTAAAGGTTCAAAGATTTGGAACAAGTATCTACGAAACAGCATGAGTGGTAAACTGTTCGTGTTCTGCAGTTTTTATTATTTATGCAAAGTGGATAAATAACGGTGAAATTAAGAATAGATACCAGGCATTTGGAAATCCCCACGTCATCAAAGAAAAAGGACATCGAAAATTGTTCCACTTAGTAAAACAAACCCGGCACCAGACAAGGGCCCGGCAGACAGCTCAATATAATGCAGATTCAAATGCAAGTATAATTTGAAACATATACTTCTGCAAACACTGTTGGATATGGTACTGCGCAGTAGACATCTTATTCCTGGACCTCCGCTGAGCAAGCGTCTTTGCTAACTACGCCTAGAGTTTGCTCAGAAACATTGAGACTTGACCATAAATAAGTGGGGGAGAGTTTCTTGGTAAAATGAATCACGATTTTTCATTCATCCTGTCGATGATTGTGTCTAAGTGTCTTTCACAGTCCAACAGTTGCTCCCTCCATGTACTCAAACTGGTGATGACGAAATCTGAGTATAATTGCGGATCAATTGCTACCTTCTATGGCGTCTGTTTCACCAACTGGAAGTGGAATCTTCTAAAAGATTAGCGTCCCATGTCAAAAGGCTAGAATTGTGTTAGGAGGGCTCGAGGATCATAAGGATGAATTCAAATTACTAGCAAATTATTAAATTATTCAGTGGATCTTAATCTGATAGGGCACCTTTGGGTTTTCATAGAAAGGCAGCTCAGAGATCAAACATTTCCATGTTTGAATATCTCGACTTTATACGTGACAGCTGCTTAGATAATTGATACAACTTGTCTCCAGTCATCTACCAAGAACTTGTGGTACCCATGTCAAACTGTTTTGCTGGCAGAAAGTGGTGTAACGTGTTATTCAGTAGATGTTCATAATGCTTTGGCTCTTCAGTGTAGCTATAGTGGTGGACCATTTAGAGGTCAATCATATAAGTGATCTGCCAAATATAAAATTATATACCGGGTGTTTCTAAAACAATATTGGAGTTTTAACGCTTTATATAGTATTCATTACATGTAACATATTAGTATGACTCATACATCCAATGAAAGAGCAACTGAAACAGTTTTGTTTGCTGGCATGTGTGCGCGAAGCGTATGCTAATTTTTCCCCTTTCTTGCCGAACAACGAGCTAGTAGAAAAATGGTGACTAGTAAACAGAAAGCGTTTTGTGTTCTCCGGTTAACAAAGACAGAATCTGCTATTACTGTGCAACGAGCGTTCCGTATTAAGTTCTGTTGTCAACCTCCAAATGATAATAACATTTTTAAGTAGTATCATCAGTTTGAAAAAACTGTCTGTCTTTGTAAAGGCAAAAGTACGGGATGACTAAGGCTGTAACTGGTTACCAACTATACCTGGTTCTGCCTATCTTGATGCTTTACAACTATGGCTATTTCTTCACTCGTTCATCCGATACGACGCCATGTGACTTTTATCTGTGGGGGTTCATAAAGAATTGTGTGTACGTTCCTCGGCTACCAGCTGACCTTTCAGACTTAAGATACAGGATGGAAGCAGATGTAGCAAGGATTTCCTCAGAGATACACTGAAAAAAGTTTGGGATGAACTCGCCTATCCGACTTTATTTATGCCGTGTGACGAATGGGGCTCACATTGAACATTTGTAAACTTGCAGGTAAAATTTTTGAGTTACTCTTTCATTCAATGTATGAATTATACTTGTAACTTATATGTAAATATTATAAAGCGTTAAAACTATATTTTTTTAGAAACACCCGATATTTACACGGTTTTATAGTTTGACGACCGCTGCATTAGAGCTTCTATGCGGTGGCTCTTCTGGGGTAACACCTCGCGTATAGCTGAACAATGCGACGTTAATATTCACTTACTCAGTGGTAACACCAGTCACGTGATCAACCCCACGGCTACCATGGCTTTTTCTCAGTGCAGAAAATAAAGAGGGAAGTTCAAACTCAAATGTCTTCTTCATCCACTGGCCGTGTCGCAAAATTGCCAAATTCTTCTGCCAAAGGGCTCGTATTACTTCTAAATGTGACGTTAATAAACAATTAACCAAATTAAGTCATTTGCATTTAATAAACTTCTTGAAGGATTAATTTGTCAAAAACCTCTGTAATATAGTTTTACTATCCACATAAAATGCAGTGTAATTATTTCAAATATTTTTTATAATTGCATTGAAATTTACTACATTAAACTATCTTAATATATATGATATATATATATATATATATTTCAAAATAATTCTTTACTTTAAATTATGCAAAATAAAATACAGAAATCAATTAATTGTACTAGTCAAACACCTGAATATCTGAGGAGTTTTTTTCTTTCTTTATCTTATATAAATTATCTGTATAAGTATCCTGATTTTTTCGAATATATGTTAACTTCTAAAGTAAAAAAATAATTCGCATTTTATTATTTTGTAATTTTATAGATTGATTACTTTTCAATAGTTTCGTCATCAATAGAAAATTTGATAAGTAAATTTAATTTTTTTCTCTCATAAAGGCAGAATTGATACACTTGTATAAAGACAATTTATTATTCTACAGGCAGAAAATGCTTTAACTACAAATTACATAAATAGACATCATTTTGATTGCAAGCTTAATTTAACTCAGTGGTGCGACAGCCCATGAGGGCCAATGCCTACTGCGCCCAACTCAGTATACGCGACCTTAGGACCTGAGGTGCATGAGAAGATGTTCCGGTCAGGTGGTCAGTCTGACGTGAAACCCCCAGTCTTAAGTTCCCAAGCAAACTTGGTACTCATTTTATCAACCCACTGAAGGGATGAAAGACTGAGTCAACCTTGCCCAGCCCGGGGATTGAACCTGGGACCTAAGGCGTGGAAGCGTGATGCACTAACCACTGAGCCACTGGGCTTGATTGTAATCAGAGATGCTATAAATAAATGGCAGCCAATACAAATGATAAATTTATAATTAAGATAATAAAAGTTTTACAGAATGATTTCTTTTTTAGCTTCGGGAACGCATTCCTTCTGTTTAATTAACATTAAACTTTACATCAAAACAATTCAGTTTTAAAATTAAGATGAATTATAACCTTTTACAAAACTATAATAGTTAAAATGCATAATCAATTCAAAAATAATGCATACATTTTCAATTATTCCAAGTGAATACAATCATAGAATGATAGAAGATTCAGAGTTGCTTTCCTTCATTTATGCATTAAAATAACATTTGTATTACCTTATCGTTTAAATTATAAATTTAAATTTATTGCCAGCAAACATTTCATATATATTCAACTACAAAAATAATTTTTTAATAAACTATGCTTAATAATTTATTGCAAAATTCTCATTTCAAAACGGTCTATGAATTTATATGAATATGCTTTGTTTTAATTTTTAATTAATATCTAAAGCAATAAATTGATAATGTAAAACTAAAAACATTTTCAAAGTGATTTAAAGTAAAAGAATGTTTTAAATTAAACAAACTTTTAATTCAACAGAAAAATCAAATTTCATTAATTTCTGAATCAAAATATAGTTAAGTATTTAAAACCTTCTAGATAAATTTTTAAATTGGGATATAGGAGCTCTAAATATTCACATATATACTTAGTTTAACAGAAAAATCAACTTCCTTTAACTTGTGAATAGAAAAAAGGCATTTAAAGTCTTCTAAATAAATTTTTAAATTGTAATGCAGAAACTCTAAATATTCGCATCGTAATATTTTTATTTTTAAGCTAAATTTAATTCCAACATTAAACACTTACGGATTTTATCTGAACATTATTTTTAAAAATGCATAGAAATTTATAGCTAACGGTAAAGCTCAAATTATAAGTATATTCTGTAATTAATTCCAATTTGTCTTTGAAAATAACCCAAGCGAAAACAGGAGAAATGGAAACAAAAAATTTAACAAAAATTGCTTATAACTAGCATAAGTTGAACAGCTATGTATAATTGTTATATTATGAATCAGTATATTACAGTTTCCTTAAATAAAAGTATAAAAATTTATGAACTGAAAAACATCATATTCTTGATAAAAATTCGTGGTACACAGATAAATTAAATTTATACTCTAATTTCGTACTCTTTAGAACGCAGAACATGTATCAAATATGTTAGAATAAATTATAAAATATAGGAAAGAAATAATATTTTTTCTTCAGTTCTTTAAAATGCTTCTAAAGCTGTTTTTTTCTATGTTTTTCATATCAGAAACCAAAAGCCGTTTTTAAAATAAGAAGAATATTTTTTCCCCAATTTTTTTTGACAGAATAAAAGTTATTTTTCCATCAAAAGATTTTTTTTCTGAAGATGTATGGTATTTTTTTTTTTTTTTTCGAAATGAGAATTTTTCCACTTAGTTCTTATTTTCATCGGATAAATTATCATTAAAAGAATAAAAAAAAAGAAAATTGAACATTTTTTTCTAGAAAAAAAATTTAAAACCTTTTAATTTTGATCAATAAAACATAAGACGAATGCAGATGAAACCTACTTAAATGGATCAAATCTATATTACTTATTTGGCAGATTTTACTTTTACCTCGTAAAAAAATGATGCGTTGAAAAAAAAGCACCATTTTTTAAACTTCTATTCATCATCGTTTGATCGATAGATTTATTTTAATAATTTTATAAAGACTAAAAAAGCAGAAAAAAGCTCAATAATGACATCTCGCCATCGTTTCTTGTTAGCTTTTGACTAAATATTTTTCTAATTCATTTTATTAAAGCTGATTGCAAAAAGAAGCTTTTAAATAAGCCTTTTACTGAAAAGTTGTTTGATGCATAAAAGATGTAAGGCTATTGATTCCATTGTAAAAACAGGTATTTACTAATGATTTATTTCTTTTTTTTTCTGTCTGCTTTGATTTCTTTTTATCTTTATACTCCTTTAATGCGTTTCACTGGAATTAAAATAATTTTAGAAGCGTATAATTTATTTAAGCAACTAAAATAAATCTCTTGAACTTAGTATGAAAGTGTTATCTCTTTCTTTATATAAAAAAATTTTTTTGGTGATTTCGTACTAATTTTATTTCTACATTAGGTGTAATAAGTAAATACGGGAAGCAAAAAGTTCGATTTAACTGAAGAGGAGCATCAAGAATGCTGTGTTAAAAAAAAGAATAAATGAATAAAGTGTACGAAAGAAAGAAGTTTTTAAAGGAGTGATTAATTGCAAACTTAAATCCTGAAGAGTCAGAAAATCTTCAAACCAAATGGCGAATTGAAAGCTTAAATCCTGAACAGTCAGAAAATCTTTAAACTTGCCGGAACTTAACTTAAACTTAAAGCCTAAGCAGTTAGAAAAGAAAAGGAAGCACGAGATAAAACGTACCATGAAAATATTAGAACTAAAAGACGCATATTAATGTTAGGCTTATATGAAGATGGACAGCAAGTTGAATATTTGGACTTACAATATATTGAAAAAAAAATAGAGAGCTACATAATACAAGTAAATTACAGTTTTACAATTTTAGCAGTGAGTATGAGCCGTTGTGTAACTTGTACAATAAGGGTTGGTCCACCGTTAAGTGGACAGGGAGTATCTTGCTGCTGGTTTTAAATAAATAACAACTAAACAATGTTAAATATTGTTTTATTGAACTAAATATTAATTACTTTAAAGTTTGTTTAATCGTTTAAGTTCCAAGAATATTCGTGCACTTGTCAAAACATGTATATTTATAACGATAATAATATATAATCAAAATCTATTTTAATAAACTATAGTAGAAATATAATATAGCATTCATAAATAATATTAATAATAATAATCTACACTCTTGCTAAAATTGAGGGTCGATGAAGGAAAACTCTCTTGAGGCTTAATGTCCTTCCGTATGTGTGGTGTGGTAGTTATGAGCTCAGTAGTTGTCCTCGTCACTTGACAGAGGTTGAAATGACGAGAACCATCTCCAACACTTCTTGTGCCGCTCAAGAGGGAGACATTAATGTAACTCACTAATTCACAAAAAAAATTATTAAGATTCAGCCTTTCAGAAACAATAAGAGAATATTTGTTAATCTCTTATAAAATAAGTTGAGTGGTTAAAAGCACAAGAGAGGTAAAATTTATATAATTAATACTCTTTAAATATATTGATAACTAACTTTTTTACAATTAGTGCAAGCGATTTGATTGATTTGGATTTTTAATGAACGTCTCACTGTGAAGCAACGTGAGGGATACTGGCAGCGGACCTCGTAATTTTATGTGACAAGGACGGTACCTGAGCTGATACCCATTCTCTAAATGACCACACTACGCCAATTGGGGGACTTTCAGCCTTGACAGATTGAACGAGCATCAGCCTCTCTACACTGTGGGTTTTCAGTCCCACTAGGTTTCGATACGGATTCCGGCTACGAGCTCGTGACCATGACCCCTAGGCTCCCGTGGTCACTAATTTAGGGGGATGGGAAAGGTTTAATGAATTTCGCAATTTCTTTCTTTCTTGAATTTTATGTATTCGGTATTGACAGTTGAACATTTAAAATAGCCAGTGCATTGAAGTATTAAATAAGAGACTGCAAACTACAAAATGCAACATTAAATTTCAAAAAAAAAAAAAACATTTCCCTGTGAATACGTAACATTTTTCACAAAAACAATTTGACCCTGAAATGAACCTGAGCCTTGGTATTGAAACACACCAAATATGTTGTTTTACCTGCAATGATACACTGCTTGCGGAAAAAGAGTTTCACAGGAAAAATATTCTTCCCAGCATTAACCTGGATAAGATTATGGCAACCCTTGAAGAAGGACCAGAGTTGGCAGACTAGCGACAAATTTGGCTAAATATTATACCCTCAAGGCACCCAAGAGAGCTCTCTGGGATCGACCCTTCTGGAAATTTTCATGAGGCTATAAAAGGGACCTTCGAGACACACAACGGTCAAATGAGTCGAGATCAGAATCTGGTTGTGAGATGTGTGCGATAAGACAGAAAAACTTGTAGAGAAATGTTTCTGGGGCGCTGTAAAATTTGTTTATAACGAGTGCGTTTTCAGTTATTGTAAATAATCTATTGTAACACTTCATTATGTATATATATCGATTTGTCTTCCTGTTGTCATTTGTTTATCCTCGTTTATATTAATAAATCTATTTTTATTCAATAGATTGGAGTCTTCCATTCACACAAATTTGTAACGGTATCTTCCTATGGAACGGAATGGAAGTTTAGAAAGTGATACATTATGGCATACATCGCGTACTGTAACGTTTTAGGTTATCTAATGGGTAGGGTGAGACTTAAGAAATTAAATTGTTGGTTTATTACATCTATATAGCTATTGATTATACAATATTTACTATTGAATACAAGTTATTCAAACTATTGAGTATTTCAATAATGCAGAATATATTATTTGTAAAGGAAGAAGCAAACATAACATTCCCTTTCGAGTGCTTCAAAAACTTCGAACAACACTCGGAGTTCTCGCTTCCAGGTGGAATCCAAGGTTGGGTTTTTCAGGGCGGTGTGGTGTCAGATAAAAGGACCCTGCAATATTTTAGGGTGCACGTGTGGATATGAACGACTTAATGCTATCTGCGTAGGGAGGTCGATCTTGCAGCTGCGAGGCGGGGAAATTGTTACACTACAAGTTACTTAATACTGTACAAAATTACAAATTCTTTAATCAAAATGAGCTCGTTTTGATTTTAGGCAATGGCTACTCAAACTGATCAGATCTTTGAATATTTGTATATCTATTAATGTATTTGTAATATCTAATCTTTGCGTGGTTTTCTTCAATTATTTAACATTTTCTCTATCTTTTACATAAGATGCTCAAAAATAATATATCTTACTTCATAATACTTACTATTATTTCACAATCTCATTATATATATTTATTTATATGCATATATCTTGTTCAAATTTTCAACAGTTAATAAAATACTTTCTATTCATCCATTCAAGTTAAAATTCATTTTTTAAACTTGTAGTGAATAGCACTTGATGTAAGTAACAAACAAAATAATAGTCCAACAGCATATATAGAAAGGAAAATTGTTCTTTGTGTCCCTGTAACGCAATAGATAGCCCTTTGAACTTCTAACCCAAAAGTCGTGGGTTCGAGTCTCACCTGGGATAGCCTAATTTCTGAGAATGTTCTTTATTTTTTACTATACTATTTCATTGGAATAATTAAATTTAAACTATAAATAAATAGTAACAAACAAAAATAATAGTCTCCAACACCTTATATAGAAAGGAAAATGGAAAATTGCAAGAAAAATCGCTTTCTATTTTGTCACTTAATATTGTATGATTCTGTATCATATGTATATACAAATTTATATTAATTGTAACTATTGAATAAAATGTTACTAAAATAACATGCTTCTTTGCTGACCTAAGTAGGAATTGACTTAATTTTTTTTGTATTACTTGTTTTTATATCAACTGTATTTCAACCAGTTTTTCCAATTTATTTCATAGCACAGTAAACCTTACTCCCATCCCTGAAAATGAATGCGCAACTAACACAAGAATGCTTCCAGATACAGCGACTTCATTTGAAGTCACATGAAATACAACACAGTCACTTAAATGTGTGCAATATGCAGATCCCAATAGTCCCATAATCATCATCCAGGTCCTTAATCAACAATTCCATTCGATGCATTTAGTAATCAAGGGACGGGGAAAGATTTATGGCGCAAAGGGAAATTTGAATTTTAAAGCGAACAACAGTTTCAGCTATCTTAGTTCGAATAGCATCCTCCAAGTACTGAAAGCATCATCAAGTTCCCTATCTTTCGCTCGCTTTTTGTTCTCTTAATTGCTAATGATGAATATGAAACGGTCCGATTTGTATGAAATGGAGACAAAAATTAAAATTATTAACACATGATGGTGTGTCGTTCATCACATTCATTTGCATTCGGATCATTAATCACATCCATGTGTCAGAGGAAATTTCGCACCAAAAACTCTGATGAGATTTGAATATTATGAAAGGCTTGGGTTTAATAATGGGGTTTATAACACTAGCTGATTTATGATTAATGTTGCGATTTGCATTGTTGCAATGTATTTAATGACTCAGATAAGGCATGAACTCTTTTTTCTAAACTCTAAAATAGATGTATTTTTTAAAGCCTAACTTTAAAGAATATAGGTCACAATTTTTGAAATACTTTGCTTGGTATCAGTAGAGAAGTCAAAGTCTTTATTATTTTATGCATTTCTTTCATTGCATTTTGAGTAAAAATTGTCTTAATTCAATTCAATTGAAGGCAGAAATAAAAAATCTTATATTAGTTAGTGTTGATAAATCACACCTTTTTTAATTATTTAAAGAAGGGTGAATGAATGTTTATTGACGTCGCCCTATAATGCAACACGATGGCTTTTGGGGATGGAAATCGTCATTTTGAGTCAATGTCAAATGATGAGACGACATTTAAAGCTAGCCTCCTCCACTCCAAATTACCACACCATATCTTGAAAGGACTTTAAGACTCATTGTATTTAAAGGGCATCAGCTACTCCAAGGGCACTAGATGACACTCAGGGAACTACGGTTCTAGTTTCTAGACACTAGGGCACGAAGTCATGGCACGCCCGCCACGAATTTGTTACCATATTCACTAAGCACATTTAAAGAAGTAAAAGTGAAAACAAAAACTTGTAAAGGTCAATATTTCTATAATTTTTTCTTGAGAATATTTATGTGTAGTAACATTCATTAAATTAATCCAGAGATAAATTTTCTGATTTCTACTTTTAGGCGAGGGAAGTGTGTTATCATTTCTGTGAAATATCAAAAGAAAAATATATTTTCTTCTCATTAATAAAAGTCGCCGCGGTAGCCTAGTGGTCCAGGTAATGAACTCGTGGCTGGCGTGTCAGGATTTCGACCCGAGTATTGCTGAAGACCCACCACATAGGGGAGCGATGCACGTTAAATCTGTCGAGAGCTCAAACATCCTCCCATGCCGCGAAGGAACGATACATTTACAAACATCCATGTCTTCTCCGGGACTCGAACCCAGGCCCAACGGCACAGCAGTCAGCGTCGCTAACCACAATACTGCAAACCACAATAAACATTCAGTATTCATAACAATCAATAATACATTTTTTAACATTTAAAGTTTTATCCCTATTCCAAAATCCCTCCAAAGAGAATTTTACTTTTGCTACTTTTGCTTGACCGATATATATATCCTATTATGTCGAAAGTTTCTGCTGTACGGGGAAGATTGGATCCATAAAGCATTGCTAACCCTAATTCGCAGACCTAATTCAGCGACAGCTTTAGAAATCATAATAGGTCTCCAGTTTAGTCCAAAGACTTTTTTGTATCTACATTTGTTGTGTCTGGTGAATTCCAATATTTCTTCCTGCTTTAGCACAGTAGGTTCTAGTACTTCTTCACCTTTATTTTATATTACTATATATATATTGATATTAATGATAGATATTTATTGCACTTCTTAAAGTATCCGACTACGTTCGCAATCTTGATTTTGCAGAAACGTATAAATGGATAATATTTATGATATTTAATGTCATTTAAATTAGAATACGTATATAAAATTGTCTTAAGAATAGTATTACAATAAAAAATTATTCAAGTACAATATTTTGACAAAAAATGAACATAGAATGACCCATTTTCAAAATATTCTCCTTTTGTGAAAAATGTTTTTATTATAATAATATTTTGCCTGTATATAGCTCAGACCCTTGTACAGAGGCTCAACTAGAATTTTTGAAATATGTAACTTAGAAGTGGGTTTATCCATGTTTTATACGACAACAGAGGGCAGAAATTTTAAGAAAAAAAAAGCCTATAATTATTTCAATGGGTTGTAACTCTAAAAAAAATGTGAATTTTTTAAAAATCATAGTTGAGCCTCCGTACAGAGGTTTGAGCTATATACAGGCAAAATATAATTATAATAGAAGCATTTTTCACAAAAAAAGAACATTTTGAAAAAAGGTTATTCTAAGTTAATTTTTTGCCGAAATATTGTATTTAAATAATTTTATTTGTCAAAATGTCCGTAAAATAATTTTACACATGTATTCGTATCTAAGTGACACTAAATATCATGAAAATGATCCATTTATGCGCTTTTTAAAATCACGGTTCCGAACGTAGTCGGATACCTTAAGTCAATGAGTTCTATTTACCAGTTTTTTCTCTCTACTTAAATTAATATGAATAGTTAATAACAGCAACTTTCTAATGGAATTTTAGCATTCAAAATAGAATTTTCGTGTTTTGAGGTGTAGTTTTGATATAACTTTTGACTTAACTTTTAATTACAGATGTGTGTGTGCAACAGTATGTTATTATTGGAGATAAATACTCGAAAGCAGTTAACCACTATTAAAAGAAAAAACACAGGAAAAGAACACCAAATCTTGGAACAAATCTATTAATCTTTAATCTCAAACAGTCGTATTAAATTAATATGGTTATGAATTTTTTTGAAAAAGTTATGGAAAAAGTATAAGAAAAGAATATATTCTTCAGTTAATATATCTTTAAATTAGCTAGAATATTACATATCAATATTTATTTTTAAATTAAATATTTTAAAACAAATTGTATTCCAAAATCCAAGAAAAATATTGGTGTAGGATTGTTTAAAGTCTTAAGGAACAATAGATTGTGTAATGAAGATGCGATCGAATATATTGTTTTATCAAGATAATGTTTATCTTTCCTTATTTTTTGAATAATTTTAATACATTTTTTTTCCTCCAACAGGGGTTTGTTAAAATATTTATCCTCCAGATACGAGGAAGTTGGATGCATCAAGATGAAGAGAAGAAAAGGAGTTTACTTTCTCTGTCCTTCTCAAGATTTAAATATTTGTCTTTGAAAAAGTCGTTTTTCAAAGTCCATGCATAATTGAAGACCTTTCTTGTCAATGTTTGTGATGTTAAAGGAAAAGTAAGCCTGAAATGCTGCTGAAGGATTTTATTCGCTGTATTGAGTTTTAAAAGAAATCCAAAAAAGAAAATTAAGAAACTGAACAGAACACGGAGAGAAAAGTATGCTGCTTTTTAAACTCTGAGGAATTTTAATTTCCATTTTCAACTCTTAAATTTCCTTTTTCGTACACATATTTTTTTTTCTTTCGGAATAGTTTAACCGTGTTACTTATCATTCTATAGGAATGCAATTAAATTCTTTTATACAATTAAAATCGTGAAATAAATTAAATATGCCTAAATCATACAAAAAAACTACATGATTCAAGTTCATATTTTTGTGTTAATATTGCTAAATAAAATATTTGTTAGAACTCTACATGAGTTTATGACATTAATTGTAATCTCTCTACTCTTATATGTAAAAAAAGTTTTCCGTGATGTAATAAAATTATTTATACATAAGGTATAGTTAATAAAACCAACTACATCTTTACTAAAGGATACAGCAAAACCACAGTTTGGACAAATTTACATTCATGATGTTGGTGAGGCTTTGCTTGAACGTGCAAAAACGGTTAACCCGGCATTCCTCGCTCGGAAAAAACGAACGGAATTTCACGCGCAGGGTATAACATACCCAAGGGTTTTACGTTCTGTTTTTACCATAAAATTTGTATACAAAAGTGAAAAAGGAAGAAAAGTAGGAAATACAATATGTCTATATTACAATTTCTCCACGTAAATTTAGTTTTTCTGTTCTTTTTATTAGGGTATTCAGTACATTGTTTATACACTCCTTTAGTCTTCGTCGAAAATAAATGCAATGTTTTCACTGGATCTTAATTTTTTTTTTACTTTCGTAGAAAAATTTTTTGCTGGTTTCTACATTCATTACATTCTTCTGTACATCAAAATCCAAAAAGCACTTCAGAAATCAGCGTCTGGTTCGATGTTTAGTAGGGGGGTTCTGAGTACTTAACAAAATAATTTGTACATTTATTGTCGCAACGTTCAACAACAACAAAAATATTCTCATAAGCTAACGATTATACTTGAATATGATTACATTGAATATGATGTGGTTATTTTATCAAGGACGATAATTGCTTCCTTTAGTTAAATTATCTGGATAGATTTTTTTCAGTAGATGAATCACACTTTTTCTATTATACAGTCAATCATTGGATTTTTCCTCATCCTCCCCGCAAAGAGACTTTATTCATCCAAAAATACTGTTGCACTATATCTATTATATACAGTACCTATTAAATTATTTAAATATCACATTGTTTCATCATAACTACAATAATGCGCAATTGCATAAGAAAGGTTTTAAAGTGTGCTCATGCATTTAGAACTTTAACGGCGATTCATGCGCAGGGTATGACATAACTGAAAAGGCGGTATCCAAAAATGAATATTCAGAATTCACCTACAAGCCCCTCAAAGGATATGACCTTAAAGTCAGCTACACGAAAAACTATTCATTTTCCCAAAAAGGTTTAGAAGAAGTCTTGAAAAAAGTTAGGTGGTGGGTATGATACACCCTGAGCGAGAAGTGCAGGATTAAATGTGACAATGTATCGCAAATATGCGATGAATGCAACTAGTCAATTTGAAATTAGGCTGTATCTTTATGATATTAAGAAATTTATGTACCTTTGATTGACTGTGTAATGGCACAAGATAAGTAGTGAAAAATTTTCAGAAGACTGCAAGGTGACATTTTATCAAGAGATAAAAAATGGCGAAATTGTATGTATACCGAGGATCACACTGGACACTCGAGGAGACTTGGATATGCCATTCGTACATAAACGTTCGTAATTCCGTGTAAGATTGGCAATTTTCCATTACTATTAAGAAATCACAGGGGCAGAGTTTTATAAAGTCGGTTTATGTGTAACATCGAGGGAAACAATATTTACTCGTGGACATTTTTATGTGACTCTGTCAAGGTATAGAAGCAAAGATTAAATAAAAATTCAGTGCAAAGGAAATATTAGAGGAAAAAGTGATTAGGAATATTTTTTTGGAAGAGGCACTACATTGAAGAACAAATTAAAATTCGGAGATGAAATTTATTTGTTTCCTGCTTACAGTGCAGTGAAAAAAAATAGAGCTACATAATACATGTAAATTACACTTTTATAATTTGAGCAATGAGTGTAAACAGTTGTATAATTTGTAAAAGGGGGGTTGGTTCGCCGTTAGGTGGACATGGGAAACCTCCTCCTTCTCCCATGATTTAAATAAATAATATTTTTTTTTTTTTTTACTTTCACATTTAAAATAACTTAACTCTTACAGAACAATAAAGTTTCTAAGAGAAAAATTAGCTTGTAAATGTTTATTTCACTACGATTTAATGTTAAATAAATATAAGTCCTAAAAACCATGAAAATGTGTCTTCTTTTTGGAATTTTGTGGGAATAGAATAGAATTATTCCCTCTGAATTATTTCTAAATATCAGGCCCCTTCTAGCATTAGGCATTTTCACTTGTTCAAATTATTCTTATCGAATAACATAAAACATGTAAGAAAACTGAGAAATATATTATTACATTAAACAATAAAATAAAACAAGTAATGTTTTGTTATTGGCGCCAGAATTGAGTTGACAATTCTTTTTTTTTTCCTAAATATTCCCGCTTACATAATAGCGTTCGGCACACGTTCTAGTTCAACATTCTGTATAAAAAATGCTCACAAGTTTATTATAAAATACGACAAACACCAATTTTAAAAAGGGGAGAAATGTTTTTTTTAAAAGGGTTAAAATAAAAAAAATAGGTGAAAAAGCAGGCAAAAGCATATTTTTTTAAAGTTTTAGATCTTTAAAAAGAATATCCATTTATAATTATCTAACAAGTGAGTTTTAAATTTCAATATCAATAGAAATCGAATAAATTTAAAATCGGTGCTATAATTAAACAATAGCAGCAGTTTTTAGATGTAATTTTTTTTTTCTTTACAAAATTATTATTTCTAAAATAATTTACTTGTTCATGTTAATAAATATTAAACCTGTAGGGAAAAGAAATAGAATCCCATCGAATACTATTTTCGTATCATATATATATAGTTGTCATTACTTGAACATTAATGATTTAAGAATCAAACATATATTGGAAACTTAAAAATATAAGCGATGCAGTATTATAAATAATACTTATTCAGGACAGCTTTTAATTTTACATAAAAACTAGCATGTACACCCGTTCTTCGTACGGGTGAATTGACAATACAGATTGACGGATAAAGAAGTTTTTAATGAGTTAATTTTACGTGACTATTAATTAAACAAAAAAGAGCTTTTTGCATATCTCAGCTGAACAAAACCCCCATATTTGTTAAATTTTAAGTCTAAAGGTCTAATAGCTGATAAAAAGGATTTTTTCAAAATTTATAACGCCCAGCAACTCTTTTGAGGGTCGATTTTTGAAAACACCTTCCTTAGCTGATCTCTGCTCAGCAAAAGTAACACATTGTTACAAATTTTGTGCGATAAACGCTTAAAATAGTGTAAATAATTTATATCTGGATGTGTAAATAATTTATATCTGGATGTGTAATACGTTAATATTATTTTCTGTTGTATTCATTTGATGTTAAAATTGTAAGATTCGCACACACACACACAAGCAACGCCATTCCTAACATTATAATGGCGTTTCAATGGAAACATAGCAAAATGTTGGCGACCATGTTGGCAACTTGGCGATTGATTGAACGATGCAGAAGTTGATATGCTGTAGCCTTACCTGGTGGGGAGCTGCAACAAATAGGATGGCACAAAAACCTTCTCCACAAAAAAATACATATGCATGCCAATTTTCATAATGATTGGTTGAACGGTGTTAGAGTGTAGCGATTTCTTATATACAAATATCCATTTATATATATATAAATGGAATTTAACCATTTTTGTGGCTAACCAAACTCCCTCTTCCCCCTCTCTTTCTGGGTGAAATACTTTTAAAAATAATGGATAGAAGTTTTAAATCATTATAAAAAAAGATTTTATCTAAAAGTGCATTAAAAAAAAGCTTAGATCACCATGAATTAGTGAACAATAAACAAATTATTGCCAGATCCAGGATTCATATACAGATCTAAAGCTATAATATTACCGGCCGAGTTGTAGTATGGTGAAGTATATATATATTTATGTAGCATAGAGATATAAGGTACTTTTACGTGTAATAGGAAATTTTGTTGGATGGAATCAATTAGTTGAAGGATGAGTAGGCTTGGTACTTTTAAATCCACATTTCTTCAGTTATGTTAAAAAAAACACACTCACAAACAAAAAGCAAACAAAGCATATATAGTCTACATGACGTTAGCAAAAGCAGCCTTTTTCGCTCTCGGGATCTCGTTTATTTATAGTCATGGTCAACTAGAAGCCATGAAAATCGTATGATTTCCGGTAAAAGCTCTTCTGATTGTTTCAAAGAAGCGAATGATTCAAGATTACATCATCGTTATTTAAAAACGCTGATGTTTCAGTTTTGGGGAGATAACGTTATGATTATTTCCCTTTAGGTGTGTAAAGTAGATCTTAATTATCACGCGAAGTCTTCACCATTATAAATTGAAATCCTTCGAAAGAGAATTTAAGTGAATTATTACACACACACTCACAGATATATACATATAGTTAAAATTCTCTACTATAGAGAGATGAATCATCACTAAAATTGAAGCAAAGAAAGCCCAAACTAATTAACATATATATATATATATATATATATATATATATGTGTGTGTGTGTGTGTGTAAGGATAATTAAATTAGATTAAAAATTAAATTCCCTATCTAGCAATTCACTTTTATATTTTCTCCTCACCTCGTCAAGTATCAAATTAATCACCCATTTATTTCTTTCGAACATATGACCTATCCAATAAACATGTCTAATTCCAGATCGTTATATTTAATAGCCCTATATGTCAGCATTAACTTTCAAGAGCACTCATGAAAACCGCGATCGGTGTTTTAAATGTTTACCCCACTTAAGATTTTTTGGTGGCGTTCTTTTTCTCTCTACATTTTGCGTCAGATGATGTCTAACTTTGATCAAATAAAGTTTCTTTTTAAAAACTAAGTCTGTTTCTGACTCTAAAATCATGTCATATATATATACATATATATAGAGAGAGATAACCCTCCCAAGAAATACAAAATCCTCAATCTTTTTAATACCCTACCAGAGAGCCACAATTCAATGCTTGAATCAGGAATCATATTTCTTGCTAAATAACTTTTATTCGAATGAACGATGTCTTCAGCACCGATGTTACCATTCATCACGATATTCTCCTTAACATTTTATTCATTCTATTTCTCTCGTTTCAAAATTTATCACACACCGCTCACACGAATATCAGATTCTACCTTACTCTGTTGAACAATACGCAACCATTTTTCAACAACTCAACTCAGAAGAACAATTACTCCCATCGTGTCCTGACCAGATACGTAATCGGTTTTCGAGTCAACTCGACCAAAGTTTCGTCACAATATTCATAACCTCACCTTTCACGTTAAACAGCCTTCATACAAAGTTTCAATAATTTACTAGGGCTCTCGACCACAACAACATCGGGCACGTCCTTCCAGACAGATACAAGCAACGCGCGTTCGAATTTTAAGAGAATAGAATTAAATCAGGCATAAATATACAACCACATTCCGTGTTGCTTTAACCCTAACTGTACAAACTGTTTGGAGCTAACGCCCCCAGTTTTGGGTTACACCAGGAAGTTTTCGGCGGAATAATTAAACAGGCACCCATTCAATTTCCCCTTTGCAGTTACAGTTATAGGGAAGGGGGCTTGGAACGTTGAAACGGGGAATACGGAACTTTAATTTGGAACCTCCAGATGAATTTTAAACGTGCATCACCAGGCTTTACCATTTTGAAACTATCGTGGCATGTTAAAATATTGGGTTTGGAACATCAACAGAAAGAAAAGTGGGCTTTTCACAGAGTTTTGAGGGATAAGGCTTATATTAATTTCGGAAACCATGTAGCTATTGAAATGCTTTCGGCGAGTGGATACAAATTCATAACATTTATAAGAACATATTCAATTCGACAACAGGTACGCATTTAATTGTAACAAGTATATATTATAGTCAATATGACACATTTTGCGCAATTCACTTTCATTTTTATTTTTTTAGTTTGTGTTACCATTTCTAATGTCAATTCAACCTTTCTACTTTGTTTGGGGTGATACAGCTCATTTCTAAAATTTATCTTTTGATCTCTTCCATAGATTTTAATTCTGATAGTTGAAATATTATCTATTCATCAAAAATATGTACATCATTTCTTTAACATGTAGTGCTTTCCGAGCTGTTGATATTTTTTTAAATCATTAAGGGAAAAAAAGGTATTTTACCTACCTGGGTTCGAAAGATGTGGGTTCATAGTGTACCCTATTCTTGACGCATTTTATCATTTTTATGGGGATGCATAACACGGCTTGTTTTCATCGTAGTTTTACCGAACAAGAGATCCGAAAGCGTTGACAAGAGTTAAGTGATATATTGGAATATATGCCTGGCTATAATAACAGAAAGAAAACGATGGATCAAATCATTTATCCAATTGAGAAATGTTTGACAACCAGAACAGATATTTTTTAAAAAACACCGGACATAATTCTGTTCTATAATCAAACTAAAGATAACTTAGATACGACAAATAATTTATTTGGCTCATGTACATGCAAAAGAAAAACGTAAGAAAGTCGATGCGTTTATTCCATATTATGATAGATGTAGCTGCAATTAATGTTTTTGTTGTATTTGTGCTTCCAGGTAAAATAAATACAAGCTTTCCGAAAGAAACTTGGAAAACAACCTACAGAAAATTATAGAAATGCTAGGAGAAAACAATATCAGTAACAATAAGTAAGGGGTTACTAGCTGCAAAAAATGAAATTTCAAGTGCCAGAGTTCCTTAAACGCAAGGAAGGTATAAAACAGTGCTTCTCAAACTCTCAAAACTTACGACCCAATTTTCAATCAAAATTTTGCTCGCCCCCCCCTTTCCATACATTAACAATGTATTGAATTCAGTACTAATATACTTTGACGTAAAGCTACAATACGCAACTTTAATTATAAACCGTACAAATTATTAACATAAATATTAAATTTTGTATATAATATTATTTATGACAATCCCATGGAGTAACTGGTAATTGTTAAACTTTTTCTTAACTTAGTATTGTTAAATTAATTATCAAATACATTGTGCAGTACTTATACATTTATAAGTGTATTATATCAGTGTGAATGTGTATTTTATCTTATACTATGCCACAAAGTATTCTGTTTTGCTTCCTTTCAGTAAATTAATAATTTTTTAAAATTTTTTCGCGCCCCCCACCAAGGGTTATCATGGCCCCCTAGGGGTGCACTCCCCATAGTTTGAGAAACGTTGGTGTAAAGAATGTGACTCGAAAAAAGATAAAAAACGCAGACCACATGTGGATCATATTAGGTATTTACTGCCAATATTTTTTAAATATCCATTGTAAATCTTGCCCTTATTATTGAAAGTATTATAAATAACAATGTAATTATAGCGTGTAAATGAGAATTGTTAGAAAAACTCTTTTTTTCAATGATTGCTATTATCATGCTTAAGCCAATCACAACAAGTCACGTGCCGTTCTTCTCCTAAACAGTGAGGATTTTTGCGATTTAAATCTAAGAGATATAGGGGAAATTTCCCTTCATCTGAAAGCAGGAGAATTCGGTCTAATGGCTGTCGTCTTGACGGATCCCATGATGTTCTGCTGACTGTTAAGAGAAGAAGGAACCCAATGGATGTTTTTGAACCCAGTCCGTTCTTTAAGAGACTATTCCTTTTGGTTGAAAAATCAACCACACGTCTTAAAGGTTATTCGTCTTGAAGAGGCTAATATTTTTTTATTTTGAATTCGCTTCTGCTTTTAGCATACATGAAATATAACATATTACGAAAAATGAAAGAATAAAAAATCAGTTCCAGGCCCATACTCTCTCAATTTATCTTACTATTCCTCTTTTAACCACTTAACTCTGTTTCTTTTCTTTTGGGGAGTTAGAGAAATAGGATGAGGGTAAATTTTTACGATGCATGCGCACACCTTCACGGATGCGAAAGCGCTTTGTCTAGAAATATACAGAACGGGACAGATAATTCCCGCCTTCGAAACTCTCAGAAAAATATTTCTCTTCACTTTCCTTAAGAAGAGGACACCCAAGTTTGAACCGGAGATCTCTCGATCTGCAGTCCATTGCCTTACCACGGAGCTATACACGAACGTCAGAGAACCTTTACTTTGCGTTCCGTAGGAACGGATACGAAAATGCTTTGTCTAGAAATATACAGAACGGAACAGATCATTCCCACCTACGAATTTCTCAAAAAAATATTTCTCCTCACTTCTCTGAAGAAGGGGGCACCCGGGTTTGAACCGGGGACCTCTCGATCTGCAGTCGAATGCTCTACTACAGTGCTATATCCCCCGTGTCGGCGACCTTTGCTTTGCGCTGATTTGTGACGTCACTACTAGTAGGGAAAGATCGTCCTTCGCCTACGGAGCTTTCCTGGTGCATTTGTTTGAACACTTTTTGTTATTAAACCAAACATACTTACATGAAATTAAAAAAAAAATTAATAAATTAATATTTAAATTATGTTTCATGTACATAAAACATAAGCCAATTTAAATAACAATTGCAAGTATATGATTATAGATGTATTTACTACGAACGCATTGCGATGAACATAGACACATTTATTACATTGTACGAAATTATAAGAGCCTTTTGTATTCGTATATTTATTTTTGAAGTTATACTTCTTTTTGGACGTTAGGGAAAAAGGAAGAGGATAAATTTTTACGATGCGCGCGCATACCTTCACGACACCGATGCGCGCGCGCACACCGTTGTCTAATATTTTAACATGCTACTTTTTTGGTGTTATGGGACTAATATTTGGGGGATCATAAAAACTATTATTATAAACCATATCTGTTGGGACGCATTCCCCCCCTACAGCTTTTTGGCCAATATCTCGGCACCCGAGCCTCCCAGTCCATTAAGACCTGGCTCATTCGATCCCTCTCCATCTGCTCTTCCAGTTATTATAATTTCATGCTCATAAGGCTATTTCTTCCATGATTTTTAATTGTTTTTAACTTTTTAAATTTATTTAAATTCACAATATCTTGGCTCCTGTTCGAGTCTCGGACTTGGGATTTGAATCAACTGTTCCACTCGTCGAGACCCATCCAGTCATCTACTTCATTCCCATTGTGTAGGCATGGGGAGGGCTTAAGCACTATAAAATCATGCTCCCATTTTAATCCTATGGGGACTGGAAAAAATTTCTCCCCCCCCCCCCCCTAAGGAACTGAGCTTGGAACTTGATTTTTGGAGGTCGACCATATTTTCGTATTAGAGCAAGCTTTACGTGGAATTGGCCCCCTCCCCTACAAAGCTTCTCCAGAAATAACTGGAATCCTATGCCTCCTTGCTTGACAGCACCGACTAAATTCGATTGTCCTTGGCTCAGCTTGCCCTGCTAAAGATTTTTAGAAATATTTTAATCTTTGTCTTGCTTTTTTCCGAAGAAATAAGTGAACTGGAAAGAACACTTTACAAAAATGTATGTTAGATTTAAAAAGATAATATTGTACTTACAGTTAACTCTTCTCTTAAAATTCTGTTTTTGTGAGGTAAATTTTAAAACAGGGAGACAAGCAGTCAAACATCACAATCGGGACAAAAATTGTGTGCTTTTTTCACCTGTTTTTCAAAAGTGTTTCTTTTCTACCAACACACAAGACATTGCCTTGTTGGTCTCAATTTTTTGTCGGTGGGAGGAATCACTTCTAAAAAGCTTTTTTCTGTCAATTGAAAGTAACTGGGCAAAATTCCTGGTAGTCCCTTTTTTCTCATTTACCGCCCAATGTCTTTTTATAAGGTGATCTATAATATTAAGCCTGAAATTCAAATGTGATAATTTTCCTCCCAATTTATGCTATAAAACAAAAGCATTCCAAAATGATGTATCTAAAAGATGAAAAAATATTTGTTTTTGTATTATTTCTTGCCTCTTTTTATTTACTTATTTATTTTTGTTGTTGTTGTTGTTATTGGGTAGTTTGTGAGATGCTCATTCCTTTTCTCTACACCCCAAGAGAAGTCCGATAGTAAACTTTCATTACTTCCAGAATCATTTACAGAAATTTCAGACTCACTATCTGAGTTAATATCAGAATTATTTTCTGTTAGAGCCTCTCATAATCACTCACTTAAAATTTTCAATTTTAAGCTCCAAATTTAAAAGAAATAATGTTCGTAGCTTGCAGTGCACCCACCGATTTTGTAAAATGAAAATTCCCGTTCTATCTAGTCTAAAAGAATGCAGTAAAACTTCACCTTGAAACCGATTTAGACATTTTTTTTTTTTGTAATCCAACTTTACTCGACTATTAGAGACAGCAGTCAATGTTCCTTTCTCATTTTTGTGTATATCTGACTGATATAAATATCCAAGTATGTCATTATTTATGGAAAACATAATTATTTTCAAATTTTAAATTCCATTGTGTTTAACATATAATACGTCTAAAAAATTAATAACAAAGAGATTAAGGCACTAAGAAAGTATATTCGCTGTTCTATTTAATGTTTTAATTTAAATAATGAATTCTCTTTTCTATTATTTTAAATAAGAAATCCTAAAATAAAATGTAGTCTTTAGTTGAAAAAAAGAACGATTAATTTTAATTAATATTCAGATTCCTCGCAAATTTATTCCCAACAAATATCGGACTGTAATTTTAAATTTCTTATTGTATTTATAATTTCTATTAAATAACAAACCAAAGATTCAGATAACACAAAAAAAAGTGAGAACTTATTTCCCCTTTTAAGTTCTTTCAGAAACATGAAATTTATCTAATAATGTGTTACTCATATTTATAATTTTATGCCTAAATTTTACAATTTTAGAGAAAATTGCGTTCAAAATGCAATTTACTAAATGAACTTAAAAGTCTAAAACGATTTCTTTTACAAAATTTATAACTTTTCCCCCCTTTTAATGCACATTTTTTCAATTAAATTCTGCAACGCTTTTTTAAATATATCAATCTAGGTTTATAGTGGTAGTAAGGCAATTATAATAAGTGGTCGTTTTTTACCCTAAAATATTAAAGCTTTTTACTATAATTGATTTTTTTGTCTAATCTTTTATTCAAAAGATACAATTTATGCATTAGAGCAACGGCGAAAAAGCTTCCTGTTTTTAAAAAGTACCTCCTTTCTTATCAGAAGAGAGCTTTTTCTAATACAGCTTCCTATTCATCTTACCAAGATACGATCATTACAAAACAATAATAAAAAAAAGGTAATTTACTCCCTGAAATATAAATGAGCTCATTATTTTTAAAAATAAATAGTATAATAGTATTTTAGCATATTGCATTATTTTAGAGATATATTTCTTTTTTTGCATGTGTTTTATCTTGAACCTGATTTAATCAGGGCCTCAATATTTTTCATTAAACTGTTGGCAGTGAATTTGAAGTAGGTTTCGATGGGAAAATTTGAAGGAAAATTATTCATTTTCACACGTAATGTAATTTTTCCAAAATAATGTTGCTTAATTTTTAATTTTATAACTAAAAATGCTTTTTAGATTAGATCTACACAATATAATGAATATAGTAATGAAATAATACCAATAATAATAATAAAGAAAACAAAATGAGTATAAGA
>BMAV01024680.1:101536-114045 GCA_019973955.1 Trichonephila inaurata madagascariensis | reverse complement strand
ATAAAAAATATCATTATTTTGTAGAAAAAAATTATACCATATCGTGGCGAAAAAAATGACCACTCCGATTCTGTAATTGTTTTTTGTCTGAGTTTTATAAAAAGAATTAGATGTCTTTTGTTTCGTCCAAGTTGTAATAAAACAGATTAGTTCAAATATTTCACAACGACACAAAAAGTAGGCATTCTAAATCTTCTTTTTATTTATTTTTTCACTGTTGCCATTTACATAAAACCATAAATCTTTATTTACAAAATCGCTTCAATACAAGTTGAGTTGTTTCATTTATTATTATAAATTTCTTAGAGTTTTGAATTTATTTTAGTTTAAATATATGTAATAAATTACATCTCGTGGTTATGATATGAATATTTGTTAAACTCGCGACAACTTTTTAAAAACGTGGTAAAAGTCATACACATACATCTTTAACTTACTTTTATCGCGTAACCATAACTGGTAACGCGTAACGAAAATTTTTCCCCAACGTGCCAGAAGAAGTTAACTTAAAAAAAAAGAGATTTAGTCCAAAAACAAATACTGGATGCTAATGATTTTTCTAACTTTTTTAAAATAGGATTTTTTATATCCTAGAAGGCTGGGATCTGTCTTTTAGTAATTTAATAACAAATGACGAAATAATTACAGAAATTATAAGTTTCTCCTATTCAAAACTAAATTGTATAAGTATTAGAAACACTTTTGTTTATTTGTTAACTATAACTTAAAGCAAACAAATACGTGATGAAAATAGTACTTAATAAATAAGAAATAATGTAGAAAGTGAATTGGCTTCCTAGGTGATTTGTCTATTCAACATGATTTTTCAATTGATTTGGAATTTTTTTTCTTCCGGATTATAATTTTACTTTTTGTTTTATTTTATTATTCCAAAAAAACTCTTCTTTCTTTTTTAATTTTTTTCTTTTTATCCTTTTTATCCTTTCTTTGGTTTTCTTTGCCAATGATTTTCCCTTTTTTCTAACTTTTCTTTCCTTTTTAGCCTTTTTTTTAAAAAAAATCTTTTTTTCATTTTTTAACTTTTTTCCTCAATTTTAAAGTGTTTCTCTTTTCAACTTTTTAAAAAACGTAATTATTTCACATGTAAAAAAAAGCCTGTCATAAAAGCAATGAAATTAATATGTTCTTAACACGAAAGTATAACACTGTTAATTGCAAATATCCTTAGTTATTAAAATAGATTGTGATACTTGTTTAAGAGCATAACTCAATTAAACCTTGTAAAAAAATAGATTTTAATGAAAATACTCATTTATTTCTCGGGGAGGGGGAAAAGTAACATTTTACCACAGTATTGAAAACAAAATCTTTTTGGACACATCTTTAAAATAATTTTCCAGCTTTATTGAACAAAGAATTCATCCCATACAAAACAATTTTATATCCCCTGCTTCAGAATCGTCCAACATATTGAAGAAATTGTTACCTGTACTTTATTTTTCGTTTCGGATTCCGAAAGGGAAAAAAATCTCCAAGTGTTCCATTGAAGTAAAGAAATGATTTAATCACTTTTTCTAGAACTGTGCCATTTATTCCCTCTCCTTTTTTTCATTATTTCGCAGAACAGAAGCTGAATCAGCGATATTTCTCTCTCGGCCTCACGAGCAATGTCATTCATTTACTTTTAAAAAATACTCTCCGTCCAACTCCTGTATCAGACTTGTACCCTGGGCACGTACAAAGGAATGAAAAGCATTTGTTGTTAAAGCCCATCTGAAAAGAAAAACATGACACGGCGATGTACAACTTTTTTTCCTCTCTTTTTTTGTTTTCTCTTCACGGTGCCCATACCATTGCTAAAAATAAGAAGCATTGAAACACTTTTTTTAAATGAAATCAAGCGTAAGAAATTGTTTCAGATTTGGTCTAAATTGCGCTTCGTTCCTGGAAAAGAGAGAAATAAATCCAAATTTTATAAGATATGCCATAGAAAAGGAAAACATTTTGATCTTCGAGGATGTAATAAACGTTTATCATTTATTTGATAAATTTTTGTCTAAAGATAAAGAAAAGTAATTGCGTAGGTTTATACGGCGAATAAATAGGTTTTTAATATTTATAAGCAATTTTTGTTTTTTGGCTCTAAGTGGTTGTGGCTCAAGATTTAACCAAATAAATTGTTTGAATAAAAATAAAACGCTACTTGACTTTAAATTGTAAATAGTGGACTAAAATATTTTCCGTTTGAAAGTTAACATTTTTTTTTTATTATTATTATAAATTTTTTTTTTGTCCTGTTAGTTTTACTTTTCACCGTTATTCTGGACCAAATCAAGGACATGCTGTGTTCAGTTTTTGTATGTTTTGTTACTTATTTATAATTCTTATCTTTCATTAATATACATTTCTATTCCAGTTCAATTTTTGTTTTTTTGTTTTGTTTTACTGATGCACTCAAATAACAATTTTGTTCTATAATATATTCCCCAGTATTTGTACTGACGTGTGTGATGATATCATGCTTAGTTTCAAATACAAGGATAAGGAGATGAGTGTAGAATTGAAATTATTAACATATAGTCTAACTAAGGATTGTATTCCTTAGCTACATGACATAAGGAATAGCTTAACCATTTTATAAGTATAGGTAAAAACAGATAAGATCAGAAAGAATTTTTATTAAATTCAAATAAAATGTAATAATGAATTTTAAAAATATGATTTCGCAAACTACCATTTAATATATTACAGTAACAATTATGCACTTTTAAACAAATTCAAAGTAAACTTATGAACTCTAACATATGGTTTAAATGATGTAAGTAACTGGAGAGATAGATTAGCCAAATATTTACAGAGTACTTATACTTTTCGTTTAATGAAAGTATCCTTGATTTTGCATTTGAAAGGTGCAGGGGATCTTACAATTTAAAATGTGAATAATTTCTCGTGTATTAATTTTCTTGTAATTTAATTTACGAATTTAAAAATCAAAGCTTTTTATTTTCAATATAAAAAAATTCCCAATCGAACAATGTGTAAAAAAATTGTCAAATGTTGTCGCGATTCTTCGATCGCGGGTGTGAGAGGGTTCGAGAAAGAATGAGACATTTCTCAAACTAAACACTTTTATTTCTTTTAACACTTATTATATTTTGTGATAATTGCTGAGAATGCACTCGTATACCTAAACGCGAGGAGCAATCTAACTGTAATATAAATATGAGCACGAGCGTATCTAGTCTTAAATAGGCCTCGTATCAACATTCCTTGGGGGCTCTTTTTGGAAGCCCCCTAACAATTTGCTTACACGTGTTGGTGTCCCTGTTGCTTGGGGGCCCCATATCATTGATACGGCTGATACGGCGGTAGCCACGCCCCTGAATATCAGCTATTCTACCAAACACTCTTGCTACAACACTTGCTTAATCAGAAGTCGTAAGACGGCTTCTCTTTCACTTAATCTTTCCTTCTGTAATTAATAATACTAAGTGTCACCACCGGTCGCTCACACTATGCTTTCTTCTTATACTCAATTTTCAAACAATCATCGCCTACTCCACGACTAGCACTTAAATAGAAGCTTAACAAATTCAAATTCAGTGGCGCAACAGTCCATGAAGGCCAGGACCTACTGTACCCATCCAAGAATACGTGACCATTGGGCGCTGAGGTGCATAAGCAGATATCCCGATCAGGGGGGCAGTCTGAAGCGAGACCCCCTGTGTTTAAGTCCCCAAGAAAGCTTGGTACCCATTTATCAACCCAATGCAGTAGGGATGAAAGTTTGAGTTGACCTATCGCAGCCCGGAAATAGAACCCAGACCTATGGTGTGGAAGCGTGATACGCTACCACTCGACCACTGGGCCTCTAAATATATTACATTCACATAAAATCAATTCCTCTCCACGGAAAGCGATTTTCAACTAAAATTAAAGTTATAAAGAGTATTTTACCCCAAAGGATTAGTGGAAGCCCGAATAAAACCCGTTACAATGTTACTATGTAAATAAAGGTTCCCTTGTTCTTTGTTCTGACATATGTGCCCCATATTTTCATTTTAAAAGATTTCTTTCTAACATTAGAGCATATAATTTACTGAAACGTTTCGAAACACGGGAGTCAAACCTATTTGGTGAAAACAAAAACTCCACTAAATTTGCAACAAGAATAGTCTTAATCGTATGAGCAAAGCCTTACTTTAGAACCAGAAACATCGATTGAATCAATAATGCGACTTAATTATTCTAATTGCAATAATTAAAAATATTTTCTGTGTATAAAAAATCTAACCTATACCTTATCTAATCCAGAGTAGTAACAAATAACGATTGCATTATTGCATTCAACCAAAGGCCACAGAAAGTGTAAACTTCATTCACATAGGTGTTGAAGAACATTTTCAAATTCGACAAAACGCGAGAAATGGTGGAAAGGAAAATCCACTAAAGATCCATCAATTTGAGCTGCACTTTATTAAGCCCCGAGTTTGTGTTGCGGAATAATACAGTTTCCTCTAATTTAATTGGACAACGAGAAATCAGTTCATTTTACAGATGAAATATTGAGAGAAATGTTGACAAACTTGGTCCTAACATCTGTAAAAAAGGCACCATGAATATCTGGTGGTAATAAAACAGTCCCAGATCACATTCTATCAGAGAGTATTTGCGAATACTAAAGACGATTTTTGGAGAAAGAATCATTTCAAAATTTTCTGACTTATATTGCTCTCTGTGTTCTCTTGATCTTTCTGCATCTCTGAAGACACATCAAAATTCGACTTTTCATTCATAAGCCTAATATATTGCTCAGCTCAATACTAATATTTTTCGAGAAATTTAAAGCATACAGAAAGAAAGGTTCCGAAGCTTCTATGAAATAAATAACACAAAGAGCTTGTATTTGCGAATTGCACATTAGGTCTCCTCTAAGAAATATTGTTTTCCATACCTAAATTCTAATAAAAATCTAAACAAGGTATTGCATCATATATGCAAATGAATATATTCTGCGACGAAAACGCAAAACTTTTAAGTAGCCTAAAAAATATAAATTTATATAAAAGCAGTTAAGATGAGAAGACGTATTTTATTTTAAATCTATATACAAAAATGGAAGTTTGTATATATGACCTCGCTTCACTCTAATACCGTTCCCCCGATCACTATGAAAATTGGCATGTATATGTATTTTTTTGTGGAGAAGGGCTTTGTGCTATCCTTTTTGTAGCAACTCTCCACCAGAAGGCGCTACAACATATTATCTTCTGCACCGTTCCATCAATCGCTAAGTTGCCAACAGGGTCGCCAAAAAGGATGCCAACTTAGCTGTATCGCCAACATTTCGCTGTTTCCAATAAATCGCCATTATAATTTAAGGAACGGCGTTGCTTGCGAATATAACAATTTTAACATAAAATAAATACCACATAGAGTTATATTAACGTATTATACATCCAGATATAAATTATTGAAACTATTTTAAGTGCTCATTACACAAAATTTGTGACCATGTGTTACTTTTGCAGAGCAGAGATCAGCTTAGGAAGGTGTTTTCAAAAATTGAACCACAAGAGAGTTACTGGCCGTCATAAATTTTGAAAAAAAATCCTTTTTATCAGCTCTATAAGATCTACAGATTTAGAATTTAACAAAAATGGGATTTCTTTTTGTTCAACTGAGATATGCAAAAAGCTTTTTTTTTTTTGTTTAATTTTCAATTCACGCAAAAGTAACATTAAAAACTTCTTTATCTTTGATTCTGTATTGTTTAATTTTTCAATTCACCAGTGCGATAAACGGGTATAGCAGCAAGTATTATATAGTTTCAGATTATTATGCAACCTTTCGAAGAAGCCAGCTTTAAGGGCTCACAGGACCCTTAACAGCTATCCGTCCACTCGAAAATAACATCCTTCTTCAGACCAATATAACTTAACAACAAAACAAAGCAATAATTTGAAATTTTTACCACATGATAATCATATATATTTACAATATTTCGCAAATTTTCAGAGAATTTGAGAAAAAATTTAAAAAGTTATAAAGAAAGAAAATTGGACTATTTTTCAAAAATATGAAAATTAGTACTTTACACCGTGCAGGATTCTGAAGTACAAATTGGATCAAAATTTACAAAATTAATTTTACTTGGTATAAAAATGTTCACTTTAGAAGTTATACATACTTTTAAGTTATTTAGAGGGGAAAAATGTTTTTTAAATACAATTATAACGAAAATTTTAAAATTTTAAGAAAAAAATAAATTAAAATTATAATAAAAAAAATTCTATTAATTTTTCTTTTCAAAATTGATGTATAAGTTATGAAGAGCCTTATTTTGAACACGTGTATTAAATTTCAAATTGATATCATAAATAGTTTCTGAGAAATCCTGCGTGGGAGCTAAAATTCTTTGTTTCGCGCAAAATGAAGTTAAAGATAAGAAAGAGATAGGGTTTTGATTTAAATTTCACTACTTATTTCTCAATAACTTCGGAAGTTTTTGCAGTATCAACACAATTTTGGCACCAAAATACTCAGAAATATTGAGGCTTTAACATACATTTTTTTGAAAAAATTGAAAAATTTGCAATTTAAGAGCCCTGTGAGGTCTTAATGTTTATAGCACGTGATTAGAAAATGTGAAATAAGACATCCCAAAATGTTCTTCTATTGTTATTGTGACCTTTAACGTTTCCTTCAATTTTGGGAAATACCACAAGTCCGACGATGCCAAATCTGGGCTGTAAGAAGGTTGTGGAACTACTGTGAGTTTCAGTTTTCCCATGAAGTCCTGTATTTGTACTCTGCAATGCGGTCTTTCATCGTCATGACGCAAAAGAAAGACGTTTCTTTCCTGTCTGATTCTGCAGTTGCAATGTTTGAATGATCGTAATATGTTGCACAGTACCTGTCAGAATCCACCATCAATCCTTTAGTCAGAAATTCCGCGTAGAGCACCTTTTGCATCCCAAGAGATGGTGAGCATGACTTTTGTTGCTGGCATTAAAGTTTTGAATTTCTTGACACAGGATGACGATATTCCGTGGATTGCCTTTTGCTTTATGGGTCATAATGATAAATCGAGGATGCCAAAGTTCAGGCAGCCGTGCGCAAATGGATAAGCAGCCAACCAGAATCTTTCTTCATGAACGGAATGAAAAAATGGATAGAATGATTGAACAAATGTGTAGCTTTTTGTGGTATGTTGAGAAATGAGTTTACAGTATGTAAGAGTAATAAATTTCCTTCATTCTGATACCTATGTTATTATTTTATACTATTGGAGACTTTACTTATTAATCACTCCTCGTATTCGTCAAAAATAAAATAAAAAGTGGGTAAACAAACAAATAAAAACAAAACCAAAAAATTTTTCAATCAAATTTCTCTTTGGTTTTTTTTTTTTTTTTTTTTTAAAAAAAATAGACTTAATTTAAAATAAATAAAACGAATTTAAACGCATTCGTCAGTGCTGAAAATGAAACTTTTAATTAGCCGTTGTCTCACATTAAAAAAATTACATTTTTAAGTACTTATTACTTGCTACACAGTGTTTACACTTGAAGTTATTAATTGAGAGCATGGCATTTCAGATTTATTTTAAGCAAAAAAAAATGATATCGCAGTAATGAATAAAGAAATAAAGAAGGAAGTACTGGTATTAAAAATTCGAAGCACACACATTTTACGGTTATCTTCAAAAATAAAATGAGCGACATTTAAATTAGACGCCACTTTGACCTTTACATAATCGAGAAAAAGATTTTCTACTGCACTACGATGAACCATTTCTAAGCTGAATATATAAAAATCATAAAATCACCAGAAAAACTAATCTAATATTCTTAGAAAGATTTTATTATTATATATGTTAATTTACTATTCAAGTATTAGTTACTTATTTTATTAAGTAGTTAATTTAATTTAAATAAATAATTTTTCCCAAATATATCGTAATTGCATATTTGATTATTACTTTGCTTGCCAGAAAATGAGAATGGCTGTTAATTTTTATTCCACAAGGATGCATTCGAACTTTCAGAAGATATTTTAAATTTTCTTTGAATACATTTCTTGACGGTAAATCAACATTTGCAGAAACATTTACATCTCGTGCTCATTCTGTTCAAATATTTAACTACTAGTTAGCTCTATTGCAAGTATTAAGTACTATTTTCTTTTCACATTATCTGTAACGCATTTACTCGTAATTAATTTTGTGTTAATATCACTAAATTTCTGCTCAATATTATTTATGCATCAATCACTCTATGGATGTACTAAATATGTCCGTCTGATTTCAACTACTTGCTATCTGAAATAATTAATATTCTAATCTTCTATAACCTTTTATAGAACCATTTTTTCCAGTAGTGCTGTATTAAAATATTTTGGAAATTGAGATTAATTTATGAAAAAAAAATTCATTTAGCTTAATATCTAAAATTAATGTGATTTTTAAGACCGTTTTTTTATGATATTCATAAAATATAATTTGTAAGTACTAAAAAGTACAAAATGGAATTATAAATTAGTATAAAGTGAAAATTGTTTAACACGAAACTGAAGGAACTGAAACATTTTTTCGTGTTACAGGATATTGCAAAAAAAAGCAACATATTTTTAACAAAGATAAGTTTATTATAGTACATTTTACTTACATAGATATGCATATGCATGTATTTATTAAAAACTAATCATACAAAAATATTCACAAGAGCTTGTAATGGATGGCTTATCCCATCCATTAGTGTACGAGAGTTAGAATGAAGATGAGCCACACACACACACACCACACACACATACTCAAAACAAACACAATTTATAAACAAGACTCAACAACATAACAAATTTTAACAACCCAAGTTAGGAAAGGCACTTTTGGATAAATAGGGGAGCAAATTCGACGAGATACTAGAAGATTTAAATATAAATCGGATCACTTACTCTTATCACGTCCTGGCTATACACCTTCTAAATATTTGAAAATACATTCTAAGTTAATCTATATATAATTTTATTTTTCAAGCCGACACTAATCCAATTTGAATATCCAATGGACCGAATCGTCAATCTTAAATATTAAGCAAATAATCTACGAATCACTCCCGACTAACTTTACGTTAATCACTGACTGATATCCTTCTTATCCTTCGCTAGTCGATAAATGTTTGATGCGGAATATTCAAAAACAGATTGTGTGTGACTCTCCCTGTACTCTATGAGGACACGTAAACGCGATACCGATATTTGTTACCAAAGGACTTACTGTCTGCTTTTATAGAGGAGTTGATGTTGAGTGACTTTCAGAAAGCATGGTTTCAATACGATGGTACTCTGTCGCAGGAGATATCACGTATCACACAGTAGATTCGAGACACATTCCAGCAACAAGTCATTGGTTACGGTAGTTTTGTTTTATAAATGCACCTTCATCTGACCTGAAATCTTCTTCGTTGTTTTTTTTTGCGGGCATACATCAAACAAAGAGTGTATGCAACCCTTCTATCATCATTATAGGAGCTTCGAAACCATATTATGGATGCTTGTGCCAGCGTATCACGTACCATATTGAAGAAAGTGCAATGGCAAATGCAAACTCGTCCTCAGGTATGTACTTTTGCAGAAATAAGGGGGGGGGGGAAGGTTTACTCGCGCCCGAGTAATCTTTAAGCTACACGTGCTCCCTGGGTAGTGCTAATTGAGTAACAGCGTCCATCGGTGCAGCCCGTGCGACATGCCTTTTTCTTCTTCTGGGAAATGGCCTATACGGCCCATTCCTCGACGTAATTTTTTTTTAAAAAAAAAAAAAACTTTTGCAGAAGTACACCATTTTGAGCATGCCATATAGATGAGCCTCATTTCCGGAAAATGCAGTTTTGTTCAACGAGATCAAACACATGTGTCTTTTAAGCTTTTCATTTGTACCATTTTTGTGCGCAAAAAAATAAATCGATGATGCTCAACAACATTATAATTGACTTATTTCATATATCTTAAATGCTGTTTTTGAGATAAAAACTCTAACTCCAAATTTATCCGCCAGGTGGCACTGTAAATAGTTACTCTGTGTAGCGCATGGCAACTTAACCATACCTAGCCCCCACTTTTACGACTATACCTCTTCTCGTTCATAAATTATTAGGATGATAACGGACTTTAGCGGGAACACTGTATATATAAAAAAATGCATCCCAATTTTTAAAAGATTTCCTCGTTATTTTCGTTGTAACAAACCAGCAGTTACCCTTTCACTTCGATGGGAGTTTGTTGTTGCATAACTATATATTAATACTAGCATTAAGGTTTCGATTGCATTGAAACACATTCTTATAGTCCCCACCTTTTGATTTAAAAAGACAGGAATTTCTAATAATTATATCTTTTACGCTCTCCTATCCCAACCCTTAAAGTTGATTTCTACAAAACGCTCTCCTAGCCTATTTCTGCACAAAATAATCATGTTTGCTAAACTTCAAGATTGCAGGTCTAATGGTTAAAAAACAAGCAATCTTTTAGCTCTCCCGCTCCCTTAACCCAGGTGTGGTCACGCGCAGCAAAGATCCACTCCAGGCTCAAGAAAGCTTTAATTCTGGGCAAACTGTTTATTTGTTACCAATAGCCTTGTCAGTATCCTCCTATATAACAGTCTTCATGGGAGCTAAAATGTATTTGCCACATATATTCCTCTGTTTTGGGAATGGCAAACGTTTTTTACAACCCTAAGATACTTGGGGTGACTCAGTTCCCCACGCTACCACTTTCGTTCCAAAGTATTTTTAACCAACAGGCTACATTTATCCCCAGTGAATGACTTAGTGGTTTTGATTGTTGTGTTGTACGACTCATTATGGTTTATAAATGTAAATGAAAGGAATCTAAAGAAAGAAAGGGGTATCTGTGTGATCTTGGATGAAGTTGAAACTGATCAAGCGAGGGAAGAACTTGATGAAATAATGGATATCACTCATGATAGCGAAAGTAAATTCGAGAAAAGCGATGAACATGAAACTTTCGAGTTGAAAGAAAGTTTTTAAATGCTACCTAGAAAACTCTATCAAGAAACATATGAAGAGGCAAGTGTACCTCAAAACACTAGGCCTGTCAAAAACACACAAGCAAGAAAAAGTTCCGCATGCTATTTGTCGATCATCAAAAGACGATAGAACTTCAATAACTTGAGTAAAATATAACAGTTCTGCCTGCAAATATCATTCCGGTGATGCCAGTGATTTCTGTTCTTTATTAAAGTCACGAACATTTGAAACGTTTTAGCTCTATTTGATTGGATTTTTTCTCAAATTATCAAAGAAAGTCCTTAAAAGTAGGTAAATATGCTTTCTCTTAGTTAAATTATTCACTGAAATTACGATTTTTATGGTGTACAATACAAATAATTACAAAAAAAGAGAATTGGGTGACTCAGTCACTCCGCGGAATGATTAACGTTAGTATTGAGTTTGCGCCTTTTGCCGGGTGGTCTATTTCCACGAAACACGTTTCACTACTCAACAAAAGAAACGCATTTAACAAGTTGTTCTATAACGCACCCGCAACCACACTCCTTAGGGTTGATTTTGACAAAACCCGTTCTTAAAGGATCTCTTCTCAATAAAAGAAACATTTGTGACAAAATTCAGATATTTTTAGATGTTTAATAATTCAGGAAATTTCAAGATGAGTAAGTGAATGTGAGTCACTTTTCTGATTTATATATATATTCTACTTTAACTAATGTAAGCTTCTAAAATATTCTCAGAACTTTCTGCGTGATGTTTACTCTTAATATATAAGCTTATATTATTTTGAAAAAGGTTACCATATTTTGATGGCTCATCTTATTGATTACGAAATTGATCACAGGTATAAACGAAATTTTTAAACATTTTTTTCGAAGATTCAAATTCTTACTGTGACACTTCCCAGTTCACGCAACCAATTTTTATTAGGTTGTAATATATGAAATGCCCATCTTTAGGGGGTGTACTTTAAATAGATATATCTTTTTATAGAACAAACTTTAGTAATCAAAATAAGAATCATTAGCTTCAACACACTTTTGCCAACGGAAAATAAATGTTTTTTTACGCCGGTATCATAAAATTCAGCAATTATGGAGGTGACTTACTTATTGAATGCCGTTTCAACCTCCTTTGGAATTCTGGAGCATTTCTCTCGTATCCGGAAGTTCAGATGTTTGAAAAAGTGATGATCTGTAGGTGATAGTTTTAGTGAATGTAGTAGGGGATCTAGAGTTTCGTAACCCAACTCGTACAACTTTTGACAAGCAATCATTGAAACATGCGGTCTAGCATTGTCGTGGAGAAGAATTGAGCCTTTCGTAATGATCTACGCCGGTTATTTATGTACAGGTTTCTGGAGTATTTCAACAATTTCATCACAATATTTAACCACTGTGATGATTTCGCTTGATTTTAGAAATCTACGGGGAATCAAACCCGCTGAGGACCACTAAACAGTCACAAAAACCTTCTTTTGATGGTTTCAGGAAATGTTGCGTCTACACTTTAGTTGAGCCA
>BMAV01024680.1:51846-93489 GCA_019973955.1 Trichonephila inaurata madagascariensis | reverse complement strand
GATACTACTTTTACTATCAGACAAAATTCAAATTTCATTTCCATCAGTAAATGGCAAAACCGAGTCAATTCTAGGGATGGCGATCTGAGATCGATTAATCGAAAAATCTATTTCTCGCGTCAAAAAATCGATTTTTTAAATCGATATGTAGCACTGAATCGTTATTTCCTCCTAGAAAATCGACATTCGACTTTTTCTGTTTTGGTGAAAATCATAAAATTATTTACAATTAATTGAATGCACCGGAATGTCAGGGCTTAAATGAAGAATTTAAATACTATTTATCGCAGGTTGTTGTGCACCTGCCTACACTTTACTGGCAAGAAACAAAAACTCTATTTATCATCACGTTCACTCAATAGCCATTATGTATGTGAATATTGTGGGATCATCTGTTCCTTGTGAACTCTTTTTTCCGATTGCCGGCAACATCGCAAGTCATGAGCGGAACCGTTTGGATCCCAGTAGACATGACAGACTATTGTTTTTAAAAAGCTTAGATATTAAGCATTGGGAACTAGAAGCTATATTATCTATTTTCTAAACTTTTTAATGTAACAAATACATTTAGAAAATAAATGTCTTCTTTTATACCTTATACTTTGATATGGTTATAAAATTAATTATAATTGTTGAATTCCCTGAACTAAAAAAAATTCCCTGATTTTACTGATAAGAGATCGTTTATCATGGTATCTTTCTTGTTTTTCATAAAATGGATTTACCTTTACATTGTAAATGCAGACTTAAAAAAGTCAATTTCTTAGAAATCGATCTTTTAGATCTCAATTTTTTTGTGAATCGATTCATCAGGTTACGATTCGAATCGATTTAAAAATCGAACTTTTTAGGAAAGAATCGCCATCCCTATTCAATACCTTCCTTTATAGCAATTAATTCACTGCAGAAAACAGAGCAAAAGTCGAGGTTCCTATTCTGGATTTTTATAGCATGATTTTTTATTCCACGAAAACTACACTGCCAGTACTACCACTATCGTTCCTGCTACCATCGATACATACCTGTATAGCTTCAGCTGGGATATTATTAATTGTCTAGAGATAGGAAGGAATTTATAGAGATCAGAAATTCAGCATCCATAATGTTGCTTAAAAAGAGGGAAAATATTATATTTCCACATTTTTGGCCGTGGGTTTACAGAATTTATATATTGCATACAAACTAAGAGAAGTAAGAGTCATCTGCAATACGGCGCTATGGTAATAGAGTAGAGATAATAGAGCAAGATTACTTCTCTCCGTTGAAGCTTCCTCTAAAAGAGAACGGTTATCATTTGAACACACACACACGCACATACTCCATCACGTCTGCGTCGGTCTCTTGTTAAGTAACTAATCAGTCCCAACGGTCCTTGGGTTTCTATAAGGATAGTATTCAGAAGAGAATATCGTCGACACAAATTCTGGGCAAGCCAACCTTTGGCCTTACTTTGGTCAAGGCTTATGAGAAACCTTATATTATTCTCTGACTTTAATGTGTACACTCCATGAAAAGTGACCATTATTGGTTACATGCAACAGGAATCATTCTATATCCCGTGTCTTTCTTTGAAAGAGTAACATAATCCGCCTTTTAAAGGGACATGAAAAGTTTTACCAACCGGACCAGACTCAATCTCAGGTTAAAAACCAGTGACAAAATTTCAGACCTGCAATATGTCGTTTTCAATACTTCAACGCAGCTATCACATTAGGGACCAGCACTGTCGTAAGATCTGCATTCCACGACATTGGTAAGCCCCACACGTTCTTCTAAAAGACACTGCACAAGATAAATTCTTCCAAACAGGGGAAATCTAGAGTCTAGCACATCACCACAATGCAGTTTCTGTCCAAAGAGTGACCTTAAACCAAATTTGGAAACTTAATATAACGAAGAAATTAAAAAAATATATTTAGGTAAATAAAAAAAAAATTTACTTTTTTCTATTAGCTCTAGGAATTCCTCGGAAACGGTGTTGTTTCTGTTGGATCGTGTTCTAGTAGCACTAATATCGAATCTCCGTATACACTGGCTGATGCATGCTAAAAATGCCTTGGCTAAAAGTCGCCACGTTGAAACGGTAAGAAAAGTTGGAGAGTGCAGTGTCAGCTTAAGCGTCGCCATCGTCATTTGACCATGGCTCGAAATTACGAGATCCACAACTAATAGTCTTTTCGCGTGGCATTGAAATACGACATTAGGGAAAAATCTATCCATCCTTGTATTAGTTCTCAAATAGCTTACATCAATCAGTGACGTCTTAAGACTTCAGTAGACCCAAGTATCCTAAGCAGAAGTAGACCCCACTTCTACTAAGTTAAACAGGCATACCATGCCAAATACTAGTACAACCGGTAACCTGCAACAAATAAACATGCGTGATTTACAATATCGCAAACCTAAGCAAGAACCGACTCTACCAACTGTTGTTTTTCGATTAAATGAGTAAGGATGGTGTATGGTGGTAGGCCTAATCATAGACATGGTTGATGGACATGACATTAAAATGTAGTCTTGTAACTGTTGCTTGTTGTCGTATAATTCGCGAAATTCCCAGTATTTCGGATAATATATCCGGTAATAATATTTGAATGATTACAATTATTCGGATCATAATCTTAGAACTTATTCAGACTGATTAAAGAACGAGACGAGCCCCCCCCCCCTTCTGCTGGGCCAAGGCACTGGGTCTAGGCTTCTTGTCCTATGCCCTACGAATGTTCCAAACCTCATTTCAAAAGTCATATTCGGTATTATTTGAAGATGGATAGGACTAAATATTTCAGTCACAATTATACATATTTTAAAAGAGTTCTTTTGTTCTACTAAATTTTTAAGAATAAATATGAGCTGTCAATTGTTTACTCAGAGAAAACAAAATTGTATCAGTAGTGACAACTTTATTTTTATGAGAGCCACTGGAAAAGGAACATTCAAATACATAACATTACTTGATTAACATGAAGAAAAAAATTTTAAAAGAAGATAATGAGCAGTATATATTCCGGATATTTTTTTCCGAATCGAGAGCTTAAACTGTTGCATAATTAAACATTGTGGCGTGTATTACTTCATTATTCAAATCGCATTGAAAAACAACTCAGAGGATTAAAATTAGAATATTCAAAAGAGAGAATTACAGAAGCTGTAGCTGTTGGAACCCAAGAATTGCCAGAACTGCTTGTTAAGAAATAATAAGCTTATGAATATTCAGCAAGCTTGTTAAGGAAAATTTTAAATAGTAAACTGAAGTGAAAACATCGAAGATTCATGAAGGATAAACAAATCGTGTTTCGGAAAAGGGGATTAAGTTTATCTGGAACAGAAAAATAATTGAAAGAATTTTATTTAAATTTTGAAACCTGCCTCATATATTTGTCCAGAATGAATCTACGGGGCTCAAAATAAGAATTGTGTTTTGATAGTATTTAATATTTTAAGTATTAAGAGTTTATTAAATATTCCAGGAGAACTCCCTGGATTTACTGAATCAATTATGAATAATACCATGTCATATCAAACTTCCTAATTAAAAGTTAAGATACCCGAGAAGTAACGCAGATATTTCAAAATTAATAACTATGGGATGGAAAACTTATGAATAATACTGTTCCAGAAATTAAATTACTAGTTTTTTTTATAAAACTAATGTTCTGTAATGTATTCTTATATAATATAAACTTGTAATTTAAAAGCTAAGCCTTTTAAAAGTGATTTTGTTTTTAATCTCATCTACTTCTAAGAACTTATTTAAACACTGTGAACACGATTTAGATTTTAAGATGTTCAGAACCATGGTTTTGAAAAAGCATATAAATGGATAATTTATTTTATGTTTTGTGTCAGTTGAGTTAGAATATACATTTAAAAAAATATTTAAAGAATATTATTACAATAAAAAATTATTTAATTGCAGTTTTTTGGGAGAAAATAAAGAAAAAAATAACAATACAATTCAACAAAATTCTACAATATTTTGCCTGTATATAGCTAAGACTTCTATTTACAGTCAGCACTAGGAATTTTGAGATATATTATTTAAAAGTAGATTTATTTATACTGGAATATATCAGAGCAGAGAAATTTTAATAAAAAACATCGGTTATTATTTTAATTGTTCGTAACTTTGAAAATAATGGTAATTTTGTTTTAAAAAAATCCTAGTTTAGCCTTTGTATAGATGTCCTAATTATATATAGGCAAAATATTTTTAGTTTAGAAGTATTTTTCATGAACGGATAATGTTTTGGAAATATGCCATTCTTTCTTCATTTTTTCCAAAAAAATTCGTTTAAATAATGGTTTTGTTTTTTTGAAATAATATTCTTAAAACAATTTTAAATGTGTATTCTAATTCAGTTAACACTATAAATATCAAAACATTATTCATTTATATGCGTTTTCCAAAGGAGGGTTCCAAACGTAGTCAGTGGCTTTTTATATTATACTACATTTATTCTTAAAATTAAGTTTTAGCTCTACATTTAAGCTATTTCTTCGAATATCTGTACATGAATTTATTATAAACAATTTATCATTGAACTTTTTTAAATATAAATGCAAAGTTTCCATTTGTATATTTTGATGGTATTTCGTGTTGATTTTTATAATTATTCCTTAACCTTTTTTAAAAAATATAATCACTTAAAAGTTTTGAAAAATGGATATATATACAATATAAATTCTCAATTGAGTCAACTTTTTTTGTCTACTTTTCTTGTTTATCTCTTAATAACTTTTAAACTTCTCCTTTTCTTGAACTTGTTAAAATACAAAATTATTGATACGGAGAAATAAAAAGATAACCATTGAAAAGAAAAAGAAAAATACAATGAAACAGGAAAATTTCTTTTGAGTAGTTTCAAAGTACAAAGACATATTTTTCTTCTATGAGAGAGATCTGTCTTTGCCTAAAAACTTTACGGAAAACCTTACATGACAATAAAAAGGAGAAATGTCGAAAGTTTTCTGCTTAAGGTGCAGTGCAATTGACATGGGTACAGAAAAATGTTAACAACAAGAACATTGTCAAAAAAGTCACTTAAAGAAAAAATTCAACAATTTCTGTCGATTCAAGTATGAGATCCAATGTGCTTTCTTTGTATCATGGTTTCGAAGAAATGAAATATTCTTCTTTCCAACTGAGTCAATATATCTCCGTATGAATATGTGTGCTTAGATATATTACTTTTGGAGATATTTTTTAAACACTCTGGTATCTTTTTAAGCACCTCTCTCCCAGTTTTACCTTTAATTTGTACACAAAGCTTATTTTTACATCACTTATTCAAAGTATTTGTAAATATTCTTTTTGTTCACATATAAGGGCTACTCTGCAATATATTCGTTTCATTTTTCTTCGAAAATCAACTATATATTTCATTCCTATACTTATCACGATGAAAGGGAATCCACTGTAGAGCAATATTCTACTTAAAGGTTAACAATAGCCTCAGATTTGCCTTACAACTTTTAAGTCTGAGAGTTTGTAAAGTCTTGGATTGCTGAGATCATCGGAAAATGTGAAAAGGTATTCCCCAAATCTTCCACTTTTGGCAAATACGTTGAGTAGTCACTCTAACAGCTACCATCTCACCTTTAAGGTATCCAACTACGTTCGGAACCGGGATTTTAAAAAAGCGCATAAATGGATAATTTTCATGATATTTAACGTCACTTAGATTAAAATACATGTATAAAATTGTTTTAAGGACATTTTGACAAAAAAACAATACTTAAATACAATATTTCGGCAAAAAATTAACTTAGAATAACCTTTTTTCAAAATGTTCTCCTTCTGTGAAAAATGTTTCTATTACAATAATATTTTGCCTGTATATAGCTCAGACCTCTGTACAGAGGCTCAACTATGAGTTTTGAAAAATTCACATTATTTTCAGAGTTACAACCCATTAAAATAGTTATCAGCATTTTTTTCTTAAGATTTCTCCCCTCTGTTGCTGTAAAACATGGATAAACCCACACACACACATTTCTAAGTTATATATTTCAAACATTGTAGATGAGCCTCTGTACAGGGGTCTGAGCTATATATAGGCAAAATATTATTATAATAGAAGCCTTTTTCACAAAAGGAGAGTATTTGGAAAATGGGTCATTCTATGTTCATTTTTTGTCAAAATAGTGTACTTAAATAATTTTTTATTGTAATACTATTCTTAAAACAATTTTATATAGTGTTCTAATGTAATTGATACTAAATATCAAAAATATTATCCATTTACACGCTTTTTCAAAATCACGGTTCCGAATGTAGTCGGATACCTTAAAAGGAGTCGTACTTGGACCGAAAGATAAAAAAAATAGCAAATAAATAAACAAAATACTTTTGATTGTATGTGTGCAAGTGTGTACGTAGATAAACCAGAAAGCAAGTTTTATTTAGCTTTACAAAAAAAAAAAAAAACATAAAAAAAAATAATAATTTAAAAAAAATAAGATAAAAAAAAAATAAAATACAACGGCCAATCTACCTTTCGACATAGGTACTACCATTGTTTACGCATTTATCGTAGCGGTACACATGTGTTTGGATGCCCTCGTTAAAGAACAATAGCTATTACAACCATTGGTTAGCAACGGATCTGATCTTGTAGTTGTCTCAGAACTTCTTGCCAGTAGGAAAGGACTTGAGGTATTTAAATAGATTGAAATCACTTGGTGTGAGATCTGGGCTGTAAGGGGGTGGAGGTAAAAATTACCCATTACAACTACATAAGGCAGTGCTTCTCAAACTTTCAATATATGCGCAACCCAATTTTAAATAAAAAAGAATTTTTCATCGCGCTCCCACCCCATACAATAACTATATATTGAATGCAGAAAAATGTACTTTGACGCTAAAGCTACAATGCGACTTTAATTGTAAGCCATATAAATTATATCAAAATTTTATGTCTGTTTCTTTTAAGTAATAGATATTTTAAATAAGTTATATACCTTTAAATAATAGGACAAGTATTATGTTACTTTTTCATTCTAACGTTTAAATTGAAATAGATTGCAAAATAATTTTTAACTCCATTAAGTATTTACTTCCTCCAGCATCTAGTTCTATAAGTATAGATATCAATAGAAGAATAGTCTAGTCTTTGTTGCTAGTCTATCTTATATCCATCAAAACTGATATTCTCGTGGACTTTGTGCAACTGTCTGGGTAACCTATCGAACACCTGTGCAACCGTCTTACTTTGAAAAAATTTTGCTCTGCAATTAAAGCACATTGGAGTCACTAACAATTATTAAATTGTTCTTAAAAGTGTTCTTTCGCTAATAAATTAATTATCACATACTTTGAGAAGCACTGATACATTTATAAGTATACGTCGGGTAAACGTGTATTTTATTTTTTTTTTTGTTAAAATTTTTTTTTTTTTTGCTTCCTTTCAGTAAATTAATATATATATATATATATTAAATCTTTTATTTTCGAATTTTGATATGCTCGCACCCCATAGTTTGGGCTATCATCCCCCACAGTTTTGAGAAACACTGCCATAAAGCGTTGTTGCGTATTCCACGTAACGTGTGGTCATGAACGAGTAAAATTCCAACCCGAAGCATGCCACGACGCTGATTCTGTATTGTGCCACGCCATTTTCTTAACGTCTCACAATAATTTGCTTCACTGATTCTCCATGTGTCATGAAATTCCTCATCAAAACTCAGTGTCGATTCCAAAATAATGTATTCATTAATTTGCGACACTTGATTAGTGATTTGGCTTCCGTATGTGTTGGAGATGAAGTGTACCTCCATTGCATCGATTGCAGTTTGGATTCTGGTTTAAGTGACATATTCAGCTTCCAACATTAGTGACAATCTGGTTTTAAAAGGCACCAAATTTTTGTCCTACTGCGTCAGAAACTCAAGAGAACTTCTCTGTAGTTTCAGTCTCTGCGGCTTTGTGAGGCTGTTAGATAAGCACAGAATACACAGTTTTTTAAATTTCAATTTTTCGAACGCAGCCGAGTGTAGAAATGACCCGCGCATTTGAAGTAATTGGGGGGAATGTATTGGTTATAGAGATAAGTCTGTTCTCCACGACTTTCACATTAACTGGGTGACGGATCTTTACGCGACCTTCACATTAATCCTCTTGGGGAATCTTTAGGCTAGAATTCGCGTTTAATTCACAGCCCTCCCTCTCAAGAAGAAACTTTGATATTTAGATTAGTTCAACTATATAAAGTCAGATTTTTTGTAATTAGGGAAAAAGGATCTTAGAAGCTGTTACATTCACCACGCAGGTGAGATAGAATAAAGTTGATTTTCGCAGCTTAAGATTAAGAGCGGTGTTTGCCACTGTATTAAATGATTGGATTGGGGGTTTGTAATCAACGATAGATTAGGTTCAGTTAAATTAGTTACTTGCGCTTGTTTACTTAATATTTATTGCTTTCTCTCTGCCACTCCTTTGACATTCACTTAGAAATTAAACTGTTGTTGCATAGTGTGTTTGAGTAATATAAATAATTGTTATAATGGAAGTTTCTGGTTCTGTTTTTATTCCTCCTACACCCTTAGGTAGGCAAGACGGTGAGGGAGAAACTTCAGGGGTAAGTCGCTCACAACTGCTGTAATCAAATCATCATCAATTAGAGATCCCCACCCGCTTCGTTGATTGTCGTGCACACATTTTCATGTCCATCATTGAATGGCCGCACCCAACTACTGACAATGGAATCACTCCTCGCATTGAATCGGTACACTTCACAAATTTGTCTGTGAATTTCACTAGTTTTTAGGTGTTTTTCTCATTGAGAAATCGAATGACCGATCTTATCTCGCATATGGTGGGATGCTTGTGATTCTTTTAAACATTTAAAACTAACTTCAAGTAAAAGCCGCATGAATCAGCGACCTGAAAAGCTTCTCCTCGCTTGCCAATTACTCACGCAGATGTTCCGCGGGTGAGAATAGAAAGCAGAACTTTTTTCTTAGCTAACTCTAGTATATACAAAAAAAAAAAAATCTTTTGATCGAAAGTATAAGAAATCTGCAGTTCCAGATCGAGGTCCCCGAAATTCATCGTGGCAAGGGGGTAGAACATTATGTCTGTCGTTAGCCGTAGCTTTGTGCACCATGCAGGTGACAATACGATGTAGCTCGGTTAAAACCCAAATTTAAGGGAGAAGAAATTGGGAGGTGATCAGGGGCTTCCCACCTCTCTCCCCTTCCACCAACCTCAAGAAAGAGCTTGTGGCTCATCGAATATTTAGAGTGCCCTCTCATACTGCGCAGGCACTACACACATTTACAAGCATCCATGTCTCCCTCGGGATTGAAACTCGGGCTTATGACACAGCAGTCAGTGTCACTAACCATTACACAGGAGAGGTGGCTGAACTAATATTATATGTATATTAAAATGAAATGTTCTCATTCGGATTATTTTTTAAGAGATTATTTTCTAGATCTAGCGATAAGTGAGATAAGCTATATACTCAACTATTTTGTATTTTATGATATTTTAAACGATGTTCTGCTATAAAGGATTTCCAGAATAATTAGAAATAATGTCAAAATAGTGTGTAAAACACAGAACCAGTATAAAAAACAAATACCATTAGAGGATTGATTGATAACGCCAAAAAAACTATTTTATTTCAATCCTCGGCGAAACGTACCGTCCTGGCTCATTTTGAGTGTTGTTCGGGCAATGTAAACTACGGATGGCGATTTTTTCCGAAAAAGATCGATTTTTGAATCGATTCGAATCGTAACCTGATAAATCGATTCACAAAAAAATCGGGTCTAAAAGATCGATTTCTAAAAAAATCGATTTTTTTTTCTCAAGTCTGTATTTACAATGTAAATATAAATCCATTTTATGAAAAACAAGAAATATACCATACTAAACGATCTTTTATCAGTAAAATCAGGGGACTTCTTACGCAGGTAATTCGACAATTACAATTATTTTTATTACCATATCAGGTATATACCGTATCAGGTGTAAGAGAAGACATTTATTTTCTAAATATATTTGCTACATTAAAAAGTTTAGAAAATAGATAAAATATCTTATAATTCCCAATACTTAATATCTAAGCTTTTTAAAAACAATAGTCTGTCAAGTCTACTGGGATCCAAGCGGTTCCGCTCATCACTTGCGATGTTGCCGGCAATTGAAAAAAGGAGTTCACAAGGGACAGATGATCGAACAACACTAATATAGATAATGGCTATTGAGTGAACGTTATGATAAATAGTGTTTTTGTTCTTGCCAGTCAAGTATATAGGATCATGCTTCAAGTGCACAACTGCCTGCGATAAATAGTGTTTAAATTCTTCGTTTTTTATGGTTTTTATCAACTTTATGGTTTTTACCAAAACGGAAAAAAAATCGAATGTCGATTTTCTAGGATGAAATACCGATTCATGCAATCAATTCAATGCTACATATCGATTTAAAAAATCGATTTTTTTGGCACGAGAAATCAATTTTTCGATTAATCGATCTCAGATCGCCATCCTTACTGTGAACATTTACACTGTACAATGGGTCTTTCCCGAATTATTTCACATGGGCTTTTTATGATTTTGTGAATAATTGAAAAATACCACTCGGGTGGAATTTTCTGCAAAAAGAGGACTTCCTTCTGCTGAGCACCAATCTTCACGCTTGTCTGAAAGACACTTTGTTGCCTTTTTTCCTTCAACAACCTAACTCATCCAATACGATAGTGTGTCATGTGTTGCTCAAGGAGAGACAGTATATGGAAGAAGATCAGAGGAGAGAAACACGATTCTACTGTTTACATTGCGATGTTGGGTTAAACGCAGTACCATGCTTTCGAATGCATCATACACGATCAAAATTTGATTAATAATTTCATATTCATTGATGCATAAGATGTAAATAAAGTTTTTAAATCAAGATATAAAAAAAAGCTAGGAATTCTAAGCTTTGTATTTATATTTAGTGTGAATTGACTCCAAAAAGTCTAATGATTTCTACCCTACAGAAAACCAACCTCATAGGTAAATTACTCATTTATTTTAATGGATTTTTTTACATTAATTTTTAGGAAATTTTGTACGTGAATGGTGCTATTCTGTTTAAAAAGATATGTATATTTGAAAATACGCATAAAAAGATTGACATTTTAAATTCCACAATCCAGAAATAAGAGGGGCCTGGAAGGAGTAATTGTTTTAAGCATTAATAAAGAGAATAAAGATTAGAGAGAATAAAGGTATTTTATATTTTCTTTTATGAGAAATTAAATTCAAACCGAAAATTTCAATCGAAGTTTCAACGTCTATTCTCACTCAGTTTGTGTTGTTAAATAACTAATTAGAAGAACTTGCTAGAAATTTGCTCTTAGCCCTTTCACTTTATGATATTAAACACATTTAACCAAAATATGGACAAAACCTTTTTTTTTTCCTATCACGTTTACCAATTCTTCTATTCTGGTCTTAGGTAAATCCTTAGATGCTTCACAGTGTTTTTGTTTACGACTTGCTCTTCATTTATTCCTTTGTTTCTTCTTTCCCAAATAAATCCTTTCTAAGCTACATGTCTGAAGGAATTAATCGAACTACGAAAGAAATAACGCACTCAGCAAAACAAAAGAAATGTTAATTGCGTCAATATAAAGAAGAGTTCTTAACAGAAAGTTTTTCTTTTTCCCTAGAAGTTCTTTTATTTCCCTTTTCATTCCTTTTTTATATAATGTAAAATAATTAGAAAAAATTCCAAGTATCTTATTGGGGAAAGTAGGGGGAAAAAGTTTTGTGTAATAGAAAACGACATTTAACAATAAAATTAAAATTAATCAAATTTATATATCACTCAATTACAGAACTATAAAAGTCGTGGAAGTTGATAAATTGGTTTTGAAAGAACTGCAAAAGAAAATAAAAGGATGAATTAATCTATTTTTTTCTTAATTTTTGAAAGATGTAGTTTTACAAGAAGCATTCGAGCATTTAATTTCAAAGCAGTCAACAAATCTTGATCGTTTTCTGTACCCTTGCAATTAAGCATTGACTTTTGAAAAATGCATTTTAACCGGAAGGAAAAAAAGGTTCATCATTTATTTTAGTTTAGTGTCAAAAAAATTGTACTAATTGAATTATAATAGAATTTAATTCAAACTTGTGTGAAATGATGGTTTTAAAACAGGTTTTAATATAGGTGAATGAGAATTTTTTCATTTCTCTATATCAGGGGTCGGCATAGTACAATTCTCAGGTGACACTCTGCGCCACTTAAAAAAATGTATCGATTTTTGAGTGGAAGGAAGGTGATAAATAGGTAATAGATCTTAATTGAAAAAAATCTTCAGAATTACGGAGTTACGAAAAAATCTGAAAAATAACTCCAAACAAATTTACATCTATTTTGTAAATTATTGAATGTCATTGCTGGAAAGATTTAATTGTTTATAGAGAGAAAATTTCATGTATTCTGTTTTTCTCTTTTGGTTCTACATATAGTTGAGTAAAAAAAAATTTCCTCTATTCTCTAACTCTGTATGCATTATGGATGGAATCGAAATGTTTCAAACATGTCCTATAGTGCGGCACACTGAATCATGTTGGTAGATTGGTTTGGCACGCCAGAGTTAAAAGATTGCCGACCCCTGTGTTCTATATGCCAGATTTATAAACATTTTATGAAGCACTAACATTATTTAAAGCCCTTCTCACATGCTTGTTTCGATTAAGTTTTTATATACATTATTGTGAAATATTGCTTAATGTAATATCATGCCGCCCGTCCGGTATAATGGTTAGTGACGCTAATTGCGGTGCCGTGGGGGCTGGGTTCGAATCCTGGGTAAAGCATGGATGTTTATGTTGTAATTCTTCTCTTTGTGATGTGTGCTTCACGCTTACTTCTTTGTAAGCCCCCGAGAGATACTTTGTGGTGCATGGGGTTATAAATGTTCCCAATAAAAAAAATGTAATATCATTTTTTTAAAATATTTTTTATCCTTACTCAGAATTACTTTAATTGTTTTTCTACATTGACTTTCATTGCTCTAATTGCCTTTTTTAAGGCCTCCATTCTTTTGACGTCTTGAAAAAAGTACTGAAAATAACATTGATAACATAGAATTCACATCTATGTCTTGCATATACAGAATTTTTTGTATTTATTCTATAATAATATAATACGTTTGAAAAGTTTTAAAAATGTCTAGTTTTTTCCCCCTTTTATTTCTATACGCCTGAAAGAGGTTAAAATTTTTCATTAATATCTAAAAATTGATATATGGATTACAACGATGCTCATGGGAATATTTTAGATATAGTTTTAAATTACAATACATCGAAAATATTTTACTTTCAAGAAATACCCTAAAATGTGAAAACCCACATAGAATTAAAATAAATTTTTAGCTATTTACTTATTTATAGCTGTAAACTAAAAAAGTATCTTTAAGTCTTTGGGCTACATTTTTTATTTGATAGCAGAAAAAAAAACATTTGAAACTCTTCAAGTTGAATTATATTCAATATGTGTGTGTGTTGCTTTTTTGCATACTTTTAAGGTAATTATTTATGTCTATTAAATTATATTTTTACTTGAGAAATTATTTAATTTCATTCATTCCATATCATTACAACTTGTTACGCCATGCAGGCTGTCCGAAAAAGATTAAGCCTTTTTTAAAATTTTATTCTGAGGTACTATTGGAATATTTTATTATACCAGAAGTTAGGTAATATATCAAAGTTTTTTTTTTTTTTGTTCCAAAGTTGCATCTTACAAAGATTCAATATGATCGTCCTTCGTGACACGGTAGATATCGAGGTGATACTCCATTTCCGTCCATACTCCCACCAACACATCTCTTGTAACAGCAGAAAAAGAATGTACCCTTTATTTTTTTCTAGGTAGCCAGTGTGTAGAGAGTGGTGAAAATTGGTCTGAAAGCTACTAGATAGATACTCCAAGGGAAAATTGCTGAACTCTATCAACCGTTTCCTGCGAACGCGGTCACCCGGTGCTTTTACCTTTGCCAAGGCAATCTGTCCCCATTAGTTGTGTATGCCAACGTTTAATTGAGTTCTTGTCCGGTGGATCGTCGCCGAAAGTTGCGTATAACTCTGATAACAGACATTGTTTTTGCGTATTCCACAGCACAAAATGCCTTCTGTGGTTTGATGGGCGCCATGTTGACAATTTTGTGCACACAGGAAAGGCGGATGTTTCAAAACTTGGAGTATCTAATAGCTTTCAGGCCAATTTCCACCACTTTCTACATACTGGGTACCTAGAAAAAAATAAAGAAAAAGGGTACATTCTTTTTCTACCGTTACAAGATACTTGTTGGTGCGAGTATGGACGGAAATGGACTATCGCCTAGATATCTGCCGTGTCACGAAGGGCACCCATATTGAAGCTTTGTAAGGTACAACTTTGGTTCTCTCTAAAAAAAACTTTGATATATTACCTAACTTCTGGTATAATAAAGCATTCCAATAGTAACTCAGAGAAAATTATTTAAAAGGTACAATCTTTTTCGGACACTCTGTATAACATTTCACATTTCTCTATCCTTTAAAAAAATATTTTCTGTATAAAAGCAATTCGTAGTTTCGATGGTAGACCTAACAGCTACTTTAATCAATTATCTTTAATACAAATTCCAATCCAGAAAAGTATCTACTAAAAGTTAGACTAATACAGAAACTGGATAAATAATAAGAAGGCCATATATATTAGGTACATTTCATCACATATTTTTTATGGTTAGAAAATACATCCAATTCTTTTTTCTCTTGGAGAAATGCGTTCTACTGAAAGAAGTGTACCAAGTCATAAATATTCATTTTAAAGTCTACTTATTGAGACAAAAAGGAGAAAAAGGTATCATTATTACAGAGAGCATTATATATACAAAAACATTTTTTTGTGTGTGTATGTGTGCGCGTTTTATCTACTTAAAAAAATATAAAACTTTTGTTTACTAAATTTCATCTTATATATATATATATATATATATATATATATATTTCTTACATCTTATGTCAATGACAATAGCTGCAAAAACAAGAAATTGTCAATTTTTGTCGTTGTATCAAATAACGATCAGTCGTAAAGTTCTCAGTTGAAGACACATCTTTGAAAAAAAGAGCAGTATCTTTATACTTTTGAAGCCACTAAAGAGAAATGTTCCCATTTCTCCTGCTTCATTGTATTCCTCTTTTCTTTTTATGACCAAATTTTACCTCTGTGTTACCCATTTTGTGATTTCAAAGGTCTTCAAAGACAAGGAAAAACTTTTTCGCATATTTCCAAAGGGACACTATCAGTATAAATAACGGAAATGGGTAAATTTGATTGCTAGAGCTTTGTCGATAACCGAAATATAAATTTTAAATATCGCAACTCTTTTTATAGGTTACATAAATGTAATGATCTTATTTCTAAAAAATTAGGAAATTAAAAATTAATTTTAAATAATAGACACACAAACATACAATTTTCAAAATATCACTATAAAATTTCAAACATAGTTTCAATGTAACAAATCTCTCTACGACTTCAGAGTTCATTTCAATTGGGAAAAAAATTTATTTCCATTGTCAAAACCATTACAAAATAATTTCAAAATAACTTTAAAAAAATTGTGATTGATCTAGAAATCTTGTTTAAATCATTCGAAACTTTTAAATGTGTTTAAATAGCGACAAATTTATTAAGGTTTTTTTTTTGTCTCTTGTGAGTGCGAGATACCAGTTCTGTAAGTTACCAGGTTCGAGATCCCAGTACTAACATTTGTCAAATACGAGATGCTAATTCGTCTTTACTAGGTACGAAATTACATATATTCCTACACATACTTAACTAATTTGATGAGTGTAAAAATTAAGAACCCTTAGTCTTAAATTTTTTTCTAAATGAATGTTTCTACCTTGCTTTAATCTTGAACTGGAAACAAATAAAATTTGTACGAATTCGATATTTTAATATTTATTATACTTTTTTTTCATATTACGTTCCATTTATGCAAAAAACACACACACATTGTAATTGTAACTGTAAATGACATAATAATACCTTAGGTACATCCACTTTTTATATTAAAATCAATTTCGAATATGTTTTAAATCGGAGAAATTTAAAAGGTGCGTTGGCATTATATCAAAATATATATGCATATACATTCATATTCTTAAATAAAACTCCTTAAATATCCGTTAAAGCTATTAAATTCTAATGTAAGATCATTTATTTTTATTTTGTTCATTTTTTAAACGGTTAATTCTTCATTTAAAGCTATTTTTTTTTATCTATAGTTTACTTTTAATTTACATAACTTCTTCATTTAAGAAATTTTATTAGATCCAGTCACGAAATCTTTCAGCTTAAATGTAGATATTTTGTTTTACATAATAGAGTAATGCAATCCAGTTAAAAATTATTTATTTTTGCATTATTATGAAACATTACACTGTCAGTGTAACATTTAAAAAGCGGAATCTAATATCGAATAACGAGTGGAGATCATCCATTTCAATTTTTACATTTCATTTTAATTTTTAAATGAAAATAATACCTTTATTATCTTAATAATTATTTTTATAACGATACTTATTCTGTTTCTTCCGTTAAAATCGCCAAAGGCGATCGAGTTGTCATTGTTATTGTTAAAATCGTTTGTTCATTATAATTTCTCTAAGATTATTATTTTTTTGTTTATTGAGAAAATATTACGTAGATTAATTCTAGGATTGAAAAGCCTTCTATTTATTCACTGCTCTCTTGAGTTTTCTCTTCTTATAATCAGGCTTATTTTGTTCTTATATATTTTCTCATGAAATTCAGAGTTATTCTTGACTTTCCCTTTCGATTATTCTAATGACATTTTAAGGATTATCTTGAATAAGAATAGGAACAAATAAAATTAGAACGAAGCAAAAGGCTCAATTAGAAAGGATTTTGCCAAATAATTTTTCTTTTACTTTTGAAATAATTTCCTAAAAATTAAGACAGAAATAAAGATTTGAGATTTAACTGAAAAATAGAATGTTTAAAAGCGTTATGCTAGATAAAAAAAAGATGTCTTTTTTTAATGTGCGTGTGAATTGTCTTCTAAAAAATTAAAGTTAGGGGTACTTTTTTTAAGGAAAATACTTAAAACATTTTATTTAAAAAAAAAGAAAGTGACATTAACTTTTAACTTGAAAGCTAAAAATAATTTAAAGATTTTATAAAATATATGAACAAAATAAAAAAATCCCCCTTTTATATTTTAATATATTTAGTTTTTTAATCCCCCTTTTATATTTAAAAAATTTTTTTATTTATAGTGTCGGTTGAATAACAATATACTAGTAAAATATATTGAAGAATATTATTACACAAAAAAATGATTTATACGCAATTTTTTGGCAAAAAATGAATCTAGAATTACCTATTTTCAAAACATGAAAAATGCTTCTATAATAACAATATCTTTCATATATATAGCTTAAATATGCTTTAGTTCTATACATAGCCTGAACAAAGACTTTTTAACAATTTTCGTCATTTTCAGAGTTACAATTAATTGAAATAATAACGAATATTTCTTGTCAAAACTTCTCTAATCGGATGTATTAAAATGTAAATATAAAAATATCTCTCCTCTTTCTCTCTAAATCATATACTTTAAAATAAGGCGTGCAAAGCGCGTATACTTTCATGCTCCACTTTTTAACTTTTTTGGTATATTCACCGTATAACGCGCACTCTCTTTTTTGTAAAAAGAACCCCTCAAATATACGTATGTAATACTCTTACATTCTGAAAACATTTATTCGAGGTGTTATCCTAGGCTTTTGAATAAATATAGTATACTTCAACGTTTTAAGTTCACAAGTTGTGTATATGTCATTTCTTTTAAATAAACATTATTTCGATCTATGTGGAAGTCTAATTTTTCTTATATTTATCTATTTTGTTATTTTTTTAAAGACAGCATTTTTTTTACCCAACGTATAATGCAAACCCTTAAATTTTGATCTTTTTTTGTGTGTTAAAAGTACGCTTTATACGCTGGATTTTACGGTATTTCATAAATTCTAGTGCAATTCTATAAAGAAGTCTTAGCTATATATCGGCACAGAATATCATTATTTTTCATGAAAGATAATGTTTTGAAAATATTTTATTCCTTCTTTATTTTTTGCCGAAATATTTTATTTAAATATTTATTTTCGGTAATATATTTTTAAAATATTTTATATGTATGCTTTAATTCAACTGACACTAAATATAAAAGAAATATGTACAATTTTTTTACCTTTTCAAAATCAGATTCCGAACGTAGTCAGTCCCCTTGAGTATATCAGAATTTTAAGTTCGCATTTGACATTTAATGCGATGCCAAATACTAGACGAACGGTCTCTCATGTTTTCCGAACAAATCTAATAGTCCAATAGTTCAGGGGTCAAGCACATAATGGCGATATAATTTTGCTTCTAAATTCATGATTCACGAGTTTGAAAATTATCCTTCAACTTAACAATTATTTTATAAATGATTGCTCAAAATTTCGAGGTTTTCTCTCTCTCTTATAGTTGAATTTTAATCTTTCTTAGATTATAGAATATTGTTGTGAATATTATATGATTGTGAGTAATATATTATTGATTATATAATCTATTCTTTTTATTATAATCCTTATTGATTATTATTGGTAATAATCATTATTGAGAGATTATTACTGATTATAATCATTATTTATATTACTATTGATTATAATATTTATTATTTATCATTATTGATTATTATTATCATTATCGATTATTATTATTAGTTGTTGTAATAAAAAATGGAATATTTCCTTCCCCAAACTGTGCAAAAGTGATCAAGTGATGGATGCTAAGCATATTGAAGCATGTCCAGCGACCATCGAGGCCACGGTAGCCGAGTGGTCAAGGTATTGGATCGTGGTTGGCATGTCACGAGTTCGAGCTCAGTACCACTAAAGACCCGGCGTGTAAGGGAAGGATGCACGTTAAATCTGTCGAGAGCTCAAACGTCCTCCCGTAGGTGTGGGAGTTAGGAGAGGGGTACCAGCTCACGTGTCGTCCTCGTCACTTGACCATGGTTCAAAACGACGAGGTCCGTCGCCAAAAGCCCTCGTGTAGCTGAACAGTGGGACGTTAATATTCCCTCACCCCAGCGATCCTCGAAATGCTTCGCAATGGATGAGTGAGAGTTTTAGAAAAGCTACATGAAGGCTAATGTGATGGACCACATAATTTTGAACCTCCGTCAAGTGACGAGGACGACACCGGAGTTAGCAGTTCTCTCCTAGCTACCACACTATACTAATTGAAGGACATTGAACCTCGATAGGTTTAACGTACATCGACCCCTTCTACACGGTGAACCTTCAGAACCTGCGACACTCCGATCCTTTATGATAGATATTGAAGGGCTAAAGAGAACAACTAGTAGACTTTCTTGCTTGATTGACATTTAATTGTTTTTTTTTTTAGTTCCTATAGTGTTTTCTCTTTAATGTTTGTGTGGAGTGCTTTAATTCACTCTGGCGACGTATGTCATGTCAACAGCTGTTGCTGTGAGCAAATTATAATAATTACTATAGCTGGCATACACTCTCTTCTCATGAATGAATTAAAAATCAACAATACAAATTGAAGGATAAATAAGTTTTTTTTTATTGAGTTGATATTACGTGAATTGCAAATTAAACAAATAAAAGCTTTTTGTATATCTCTGCTGAACATAAAAAAAACGTATTTGTTGAATTTTAAGTCTTTAGATCTAATAGCTGATAAAAAGGATTTTTATTTATTTATAACTCGCCGTAACTCTCTAGTCAGTCGATTTTTGAAAACACCTTCCTAAACTGATCTCTGCTCAGCAAAAGTAACACATTGTTACAAATTTTGTGTAATTACCGCTTTTAAAATAGTGTGTAAATAATTTACATCTGAAAGTGTAATACATTAATATTACTTTCTGTTGCATTTATTTTACGTTAAAATCTTGCCACTCTATCCCTTCGAACTATAGTTTTATTATGAAATAAAAAAAATAGTGATTACACTGATCAAAGGAATAAATTAAAAGTGAGCGCACTCTGAGACATGTTATAGATAAAACAAAGAGGGAAAGTTTTACTTCACATAAAAAAAATAGATATATGATGTTGCGGGCTTTTTTGCAAATGGCAGATTTTTTTCCTACTTTCTTAACAAATATTGTTATATTTTGGAAACTTCACACAATATCTTTATAAATTATAGCCTATGTGTTATTCTGATGTATAAGCTATATTATTGTAAAGTTTCATTAATATTCATTCAGTTTTTTTCCGTGAAAGAATAACAAACATCCATACAAACTTTCGCATTTATATTATTAAGGATTATTTTATATATTGTCCAGATACATGAGTATATACTCGGGTTTTTATTTCAAGAAGTGGATGAAAGGGCTTAGTTTTGACGACATGTTTTTCCCCTATCTGATAAATTAAGAATTCTAAAAAGTGACAGGAGTATTGTGAGTATGATTTTAATCAATGGTAGAATTTAGTTGGTAGCACGTCGTGAGCTGTAAGTTGATTTTAACTTTACGACACGTTCTTAGTTTCCTTGTAAAAACTTGTGTTTTAATGTTTTTTTTATAAATTTCTACATGTATATATATATTAATTAAAATGGCTACTAAAAAAAGACCGATGCTTGTGGTTCTCAAGACTCTTGGAATATGAATATGAATTCGTACTCACACAAAAAAATCATACTGTATGTATGTTACTTTACGAAAAAGCATGGCGTGTCACACTAAGTATACTAAGATTTTTTTTAAAAACTAAACATCAACTCACATATAAAAATTCGGAAGAGAAATGATAAGTTATAAAAAGAGCTACTATTGGATATAAGAAACAATTGACATTTCTTTGTCAAACAATTGGAATCAAACTTAAAGCGACCGAATGTAATTTCATAATTGATCCTGGTGTAGTAGCCAAAGGCTAACCTTTCACAAATGGGAAATGTATAAAGGACACGCTTTTTTTTAAAGTGTTGAAATAGTGTTCAGTGATTTACCAAATCTTCAATCTTCAAACAATATCATCTTGATCTCAAGAAATACCGGCTTTTGCACGAACTATTGAAAGAGGAATAACTGAAATTGCAGATAATGTAACAGGGTTCTTGTTTAGAAGAAAATGTAGCATCTATTGTTGGTTTTAATGAAAATGCCGATGTGAAGAATGTTAAGTAGCCTTGCCCAATAGTGTCATAAACATATGGTTTATGAAGAATTATGCAGAAATCTATGACATGAAGTCATACATTACACCCCTGTAAATGCCATATTAAATAAAGCGGTGCAGGAGAAAGTCTCACATTAAGTTCTTATTTTATGAACAACATTGAAGGAATACTTACATTTTATAGTGTAAATTTGTTATTTTAATGAATGTGTTTAAATGTGTTGCACATTGTGTTACAAAATATATGCTTTTTCACACTTCAGTTGTTTTTTATTTATGTTGAAGGAGTACTAATATTCTAAGTTGTGTTTATTTTTACATTAATAAACATCTCTTTAAATGATACATAATTACTATATAATAAAACTCTAGATATTTTTTACCTCTTTTCCCTAACTTAACATGCATTGCTACCGGAATCAAATTATTTCAAATATATCTTGCTGTGCCGTGTCCAGAATTATATTGGTAGATTGGTTTGGCACACCACAGCCACGAGGTTGCCAACTTCTGGTATAGAACGCAAGTAAAATATATCTGAAAGGATATATACTATTAATAACATATTCCCCTTTTGTTTGAAGTTGACCAATAACAGTGAGACTACGTGAATTTTAATGAATTTTTATTGTATAATCTTTATTATTAGAGAAATTAACTACAGTGAAAATCGTTTAACCTAAAACTAGGGGAACTGAAATATACTTTTACGTGTCATGAAATTTTCGTGTTAAAAGATATTGCAAAAAAAACATATTTCAACAAACAGTGGCGTAACTCAGAATACTCTCTATGCCCCCTCCCCTGCAAATCCCAAATACATACAGGGTGTCACTCAAGGTTTCGGCCCCTTAGAAACCCTGGGTTTCCTTCAATGCTGGGGAGGGGGATACGTTACGCCCCTCTCAACAAAATGAAGTTTTTTATAGTACATTTTATTTATATAGATTTATATATGTATTTAATAAAAATCAATGAAACAAAAACATTAGCCAGAACTTAATGAAATTTCATACACAACTTTCAAGTTTCTTTTTAAAAACAAAACATTTAATAAGTTCTTGGCAAATAATCTGATATTTTCCTTTGCATTGTCTTTTTTAGCAACCAATTGTCAACAGATTGTTCGATGTCGTCTATTTTTTATTTATTTCACCATTAGAATGTGCGTCTAGATAACTGCACATACTATTTATGACTTCTTTAGATTTCATTCAATTTTCATCGCTGAAATCTGTACCAATGAAATTTCTTGTGCTTTGAACCAACTCCAAATTGTCTTTGTCTACCATAATTGCAGCTGTAGGCTCATTATCATCATCTACTGCAACGAATTTTTCCAGTGATACAATAGGACAGTCCAACAATACAAACACTTACTCAAACCTTTTCTTAAGAGTCTGGTGTTTTCCGTATTTTGTTCGTTGCCAGAAAAGAAATCTTTTCATGTTAAACAGCAATTTTTATTTCGTGTTACGAAAAAAAAATACATGAATACATAGTAGTTTATCGGAACCGTTATATTAATTCGTGTTAACCAATATTTCGTCTTCATTGTTTTCACGTTAAACGTATTCCAGTGTATTAAGTAAAGATCCATGCAGGTAAAAAAGTAACAAAAACAATTCCCAAAAGATTCTGAAATACATAAAAGGACATAATTTCACCACACAAGATTAATCAGAGTTTTGATGAATTGCTTCATTCATGCCATAACAGAAGAAGAAAATCTTCATAATTCATCGCAAATAATCAGATAAAGATACCAAATGGATTTCCTTAGCCTTTACACTACCGACTTTTCTACCAAGTCTCCTTATTAATGTGCATTTAACTCATTCGTGTGGAAACAAACGATGCGGTTGGATCTTCATATGTATCATTCTCATTCAAGCACAGCAACGCAGAACGATCATTAGCATAATTTGAAAGAATAATCAATTTCTTCGCCAAAGTTTTAATCTCTTAAATATGCAAATTAGCATGTCGGAAAATATCTATCTATCTACAGTTTAACGAGGGACTTATTTCAAATGAAATTTGCATTTCGAACAAAAGTGTACGTGATTTCATTTTTTGATGTTTTTACACTGCCTCACAAAGAAAACTTTAAGTAAATTTCGTTTTGAAGTTGGGCTTGAATTAGATTTCTGTGAAGATCTGTGTAGATATTATGATGATGAATTAATGGGGAAATGTTATAATGTGAGTTGAAAAGTCCTTTGTAGAAGTAGAAATTAATCAAATTAGGTTATAAATGGAAAATGTTCTTCACAGAAAATGGAACGATAATCAATAGTTAAGTGAGGCAGTGCAGTTAGGAATTATATGGGTGGATCAGGCATAAATATATAAAAAAAATGCGAAAATTATATGAGAATTTTATAGATGAATTAAAGAGAACAGGCTATTAGCAGAGAGCTGTTGATATTTTTTTTTACAATTTCAACGATCAACTAGCGATAAAACTTTTTAATAAATTTTGTGTTAATCCAAACGAATTTTTCCTCTTAAATTATATCAAGAAACTATTGCAAAGAAAGACTTCAAGATAAGTAGCATGAATCCTTGCAAAAATTGCATAGATTTATTATACAGTTTAATTATTATGTAAATAAAAAATATTGTCCACTAGTTTTAGTGAAATTTTTAAAGTGAAATAATATAGAAAAGATATTATAATAAAAGACAATATTCATACTTAAAATTATTATCTTAATTTCTCTTTTTTTTTTCCTCTTCATCATAATTACGAATACACCATTTTGAAACGTGTCTCATTTCATCTGGAATTAAAAGATTTATTCGTGATTTCTCCTTATTGTGATTGGGGACCTTGAATTTTCGACTGATTTATTTGTGATGCTTAGCAAAAGAATATCTTAAAAACTTATCCTCTTATCTAAATGCTTTTTCTCTAAAACACACGTGATTTCTAAAAATAAATACCGTAAAATCTGGTGTATAACGTGCACTTTTAAGAGATCTCAGGAGTGTTAAATTTCTCTAGAGGGCTAAAAATATAAAAAATTTTGGAACAGGTATAATTCTTTAAATTTAAATTAAATAATTCGAATCTTTTACACATTATTTATAAAGGAATGCGGCTTCAGAAGAGGGTAAAATGTTTGAAATACAATCATAATTTTAAAAATTATAAGCATACGAAAATAAGAAACATTTCTATAAGAAATGTTAATTAAGTTTTACACGTTGCGCATGCTATTTTCAAAAACAGTAGCTTTAATTACTAGCTATAAGTTGATTTATAAAGAGTTAAATGTATCTTTATTACACTGTAGTATCTATATATATAAAAGTGTTGTGTTGGTTTGTGTACGCTTCCATAACTCAAAAGGTTCTGGATGGATTTATCTGAAATTTTAACACAACGTTGCATTTGATTCCGGTCAGGTTCTTATGTACTTTTTATTTCGAAATTCACTCTGAGTGTTTTTTTTAAATTTAATTTTTAAGTGAATTTTTGGTGTTATGACGTCATACGATGTCACGATTCGCTCTGAATGCTAAAATTTAAATTTTACACATAGTTTTTTCGGGATTATTGTATATTTCTGCTATGGTTATGATTATTGGTTGTCATATTTATCTATTATTTTGTTCTTTGATACGTAATTGGGATTATAATTTTCGAATAAATCCTTTTTTTAAAACTATTCTTTCATCAACTCTAATTTTGTTTTGTATATTTGGCAACAATCGGATAGCATTATCGCGGGATGTTTACGATTTTGCTTATATTCTACATCGTGTTTTTTTTTCTGTAATTGTAAGCTAAATTTATTTCTCTTTACTAAGTGAAAATGAAATTTGCACAATTGACTTCTGTACGCTACTTATTTTTCTGCCAAATAGTTTCCGTTAACCATTTACCTCTAATAAAAAGACGTAGCCAAATGCCTCAATGTAACATTCAATGTTTGGAAACAATATTTTTTTTTCCCATTTGGAGACATTTTAATTTGACGAAATTAATCGACGGGGTTTTGAATAAAAATGTTTTTTCTCTGTTTTAGACAACTTTTTAAATTTCATTTGATACTTACGTATTAACGCAACAATCGCCAACTTTCAAGATAGCTCGCAAAGTTGGCAATTCCATTTTCGCAGCTGTTGTACGTGCGGAATCGGCAATCATGTGCTTTGATTTATACAATGTCACCAAAAGTTTGCGATAATACGTAAGTACCTTTCATTTGATGTTACTATTGAAATACAAATGGCAAAATTAAGATTTTCTGTTTTTGAGTCGTCACAAAATATTGCACCTTATTTTGTTTTTGATTGCTTTATAAGATCATAACTTTCTTAAGGTATCCGACTACGTTCGGAACCATGATTTTAAAAAAGCGCATAAATGGATAATTTTCATGATATTTAGTGTCACTTAGATAAGAATACATGTATAAAATTGTTTTAAGGACATTTTGACAAGAACAAATTATTTAAATACAATATTTTGGTAAAAAATTAACTTAGAATAATCTTTTTTCCAAATATTCTCCTTTTGTGAAAAATGCTTCTATTATAAAAATATTTTGCCTGTACATAGCTAAAGCCTCTATACAGAGGCTCAACTAGAATTTTTGAAAAAGTCACATAGTCTGGTGCTTAATATTTATTACAGAATTATTTCTTATTTTCATATGCTTATATTTTTAAAATTATGCTTATATTTCAAACATTTTGTACTTTTTTGATGCCAGAATTCTTTGTAAGTAATGTGTAAGAGATTCGAATTATTTAATTTATATTTAAAATAATTATACCTGTTCGAAAATTGTTTATATTTTCCCCCTAGAGACAAAATTAACACCCCCGAGATCTCTTAACCGAAAAAAATAAGATCGAAATTTACGGGTGCGCTTTATACGGTGGGTATAAAAATTAGAGATTTAAATGTGAAAAGAAGATGAGCACAGAAAAAAAAATTAGACTCGACTGGCCTGTCCCAGAATTCAGACTTGAATCCCATAGAAAACCTTTGAGATGAGTTGGTAGCACAATTAAGGGGAGCAGAAACCGTCCAAAATCGGTGAAAGAACTTGCCTGTCTTCTCCAAACCGACTGAAGAAAATACAATTGTCCATTATTCAAACACTTGTGGAAAGCATGCCCAGAAGGGTTAAGGCTGTAATAGTCTCAGGTGCAAGCTTTGCCTACTATTGAATATGAATAAATTTTGTTTATCTTTTTTATCACAGGTGTCCAATTACTTATTAGTAGATAGTGTAAAAATACATATATCTTTGTTATAGATGTAGTAAAATTAACAAACATGTGCTGCATGGGAAACTGCTAAAACTGAATTTCAAGATTTGAAAAGCTGTAATTTTGTTCTTGAATCGAATGCTCGAAAATAAAATAGTACTTTTTTGTTATCTTACGTTTACAGTTGTACGAAATAAACTTTCAATTACGTTGGGTTTCCCAAACTTACAGAACTACTTGCTTTCTTAAACGCTCCGAAGAGCGGGTTTCTTAAAGAAGTACGTTATATACTGTACTCTCTCTAATCCTGATAAAAGGAGCCTCGGTTGAATTTAAAAATACTTTATTTTCTTTGAAATTCACAGAGTATTATTTATCTTTTGTTTCCATCTGAGAAAGAAAAATGACAATGACTGTTTCAGATGACTTTATAAATTGCTACTTAAGTCTGAAGGGCATTGGATTAAAATATAAGAGAAAGTAAAAATTTTACTTTTTCATTTCTTTTTTTTAATTAGTTTTACTATGTCCCTCCTTAAAGATTTTCACCTTTTTTATGATAAAATAAATGAAATGAAGCAGTTAAAATTTAATGAGTATTTTGAAAGAGGTTTAAAGTATATTTTGAGCAATGTTGATGAAGTTTCTTATTAATTCTGTTAAATTTGTAGTAGAAAAGACCCTCATTATAGTTGTAAAGTGCCACTCTCTGAATATTCACAGAGTTAATGATACAGCAATACGGATTGAGCTTCGATTGTGCATTTTTATGTGAATTTATGGCTAAGAAAAGAATTAAAATTTTATAAAGAAAATGTTTTAGTTTTTGCTAAAAATATTTTGAAACCACAAAGAATAAACTATTCCATGATCATCCATAATATTTTATTTCTGATATACACGGTGGTTCAAATAAAAGTGGACCGAGTGTGTGGATACGATTGGAAGTGAACATGACGCGCACACCATGTGATGGAAACTGGTTCGGATCTTAGTGGAAGCTGTGACAGTTTAAGTTCATCAGTAGAGATCAAATTGGGGGAACCATTAACTGAAGAGGAAAGGACCTACAGTTGCTGGCAACAAGATGGGGCAACTTCCCAAACATCCCGCCGAACCATGGATCACATTTACCTTATCATCACTCCTGACAGATTTGGTAGCAGAAGTCAATCTGATCTCGGTCTAGCTGGCTACCCAGTCAGCAGAGTTGTCAGTGCGTGATTCCTTATTGTGGAGAACTCTCAAGTCTAAGGTGTGTCGCAACAACCCTCATAGTCTTTAAGAACTGCCGCAAAACATTTCTGATGAGATTGCAGCGAGCCCAGCAGTTCACCTTCGATCTGCCTTCCAAAACTTGCTGACCAGGGCTCAAAGGCGCCACGAGATGGATAGCAATCCTTTTCAAGATCTGCTGTAAGTAGGTTAACCCCTTCCTTCTTACTCCCGTCAAAATCACGGGGTAAGATTCCCCTTCTATTTCTTGAGCCCGTGATGTTTCCAGACTGGAGTAACGCGCCAAAAAAAGATTAAAACTATCTACTGTATTTCTTATGCTCAGAATCATGTTTATTTCCCACCATATTACAGCACCAGATTATTAGTAATATGTTTAGAGACAGTTATTTGATTTTAAACTAGATGTTACCCCAATAAAACATATATATTAGCAATATAATTTGTAACCTTAGCTCAGTTGCTTAGTTCCGCTCTTCGTGAATACACATGAATTGGGTTCTGTGAATATATATATATATTAATACTGAATACATTATGGAGTTAGTCAGGAAGTGAATCGGATTCTACTTTACTTACAAAGGGATCTCAGAATGATTCTGACATGACTGATTGTTTTGAAAGCTCGGTTAGTGGATCTGAGAGCAGTGATGATGGATCTGTACTGTTACCTGTGATGTTGGCCTTCGCATATCTCATGCTTTGTAATTTATCTCACAAGAAAAAAATTACGCATCCATTACGCATAAGTGTCATAAAATTCTTCTTTAATAATTAAAACACATATGTTTTTCAATTTTTTTTCTTTTTGCAAAAGACCAACATTAGTCATAATAACCCTAAATGTTGGGGTTTTTTTTAAAAAATTAATTTTTTTTGTATTTCAAGCTAAAAATTTACCCAAAATTTAAAAATAAATGCATGTATTGCCATGCACTTAGTTTTATAAAAAGTTTTTGAATAAAAAAAAATTGGCCTTCTTATGGCCGTTTTCTTCAAAACTATCCGACCATTAAGGGGTTAATGAATTATCTCCTTCCCTTTGTCATGCTTTTGTGTAATCTAGAATTTTGTTCTCCGGGTCCCTTTTATTCACCCCACCCTGTATTTTTAGATTGTAATTTCCCAAAATACAGCTGCCACGAAGAATTTTATGAAAAAATTATGTTTATAAAGTTCTTCAGGAAGCAACAATATTAGTTCTTAGTTTACATTTCAATTGGGACATTTTCATTGTGTTTGGAACATGCAAGTGGGCTTGACTATTTTATTCTGGCTGTCTTCCAGCTCTTGCTACGATTTCAAAAGGGCTAAATTCCTATGACGTCGTAGTTGCATGATAAATGCACACAATCACTTGTTTCCAGACAGTCAGTTCTATCGATTCACTGTTGCCATTTTTTGATTTTCACGGAAACTTTCTAATAAAAAAACATATTAGCTAACAATAATAACGGACGTAAGTAAACAGAATACACTTTGTTTAACCCATTCACTACGAACCATGAGATATCTTGTAGTAAGCGAGTGTACTGCAATTTTAGATTGATTACATGTCTCATTTGAATTAGGAATTATTAGAAAGGATGAATGAAAACTTTATATGGTGCAAAAAGCATATTAATTATTAATTTTTATTATTAAAATTATTACTTGAATGAGATTATATCAATGCATAATAATTATGTATATAATATATGAATGTATTCCAAAAATGAAAAAAAAATATTTTAATTTTTGTTGTTGTGTATGATGACCTTTAAAGCAAGGATCAACGCAAGATGTTGGGTTGTTGAAACTCACTGGACAAAAATACCTAGTCTTTTATTTATTTATTTTGCTTTGTACACATTCGACATAGCCTTGTTGGCATCTTTTTTTTTCTGTGGAAGGAAAGTTTTCTAAGTAATGAAAATCAGTTGTATTAGTATTATAGTTGCTGCTTTCTCGTGTATTGCTACCGTTGCCATCAAATAAATACGTAACAACTGATTCCCTAAATTCTCATCATTTTATTCCCTCGATTTCTTTGGTTATGGAACATGTATGCATTCTGCAGGAAGATTTCGAAATAGGGTAGAGTGATTTTCTTGTACCAATGGATGATTTTCCTGTGAGGTCTGTTAATTATTACTTACTAGTCCATTTTTATTACTTTATAACTACCATTGTCTTATAGGTTTTTCCCTTTGAGGATCATTACACATCTGTATGAGAGTCTGAAATAAAATTACACATCTGACTGTCGCCAGATGAAATTATGTGATCTTGTAAAATCAAACAAAATGAAAAGAAAATCTTTGTATACGAAGATTTTATAGAAACAAACCACCACACAAGATAACTCGTAAGTGGCACTCAGTACAGGAATCTTATTCAGTGACGCCAGCAACGAGTGATCTCGTAGTGGTTTCTTTTTTTTTTCAATAAAAATCACTGTACATGCCATTACAATATTGTATGAGTAACTTAATATTATATTATATTTTGTAAAATTTCATGGTTTGTTTTTTAAGAAATCCGTGGCTTTCAGGCAAGACCCTATAAGTTCGTCTTGAAGGGAATGGGTTAAAAAGCTCATACAATATAAGAATTTTTTTTTTCATTTTGAAGAACCTTAAGACTTGGACTTGATCCCTCAACTATCAAATATGAAATTCTATCTTAAATTTACTAATTCAGGAATACGTACAAGTCTGAAGTCAACTTTGAATTCGAGGAAGAACACTGGATTACATTTATCACGTAACTGTCATGAAATTATCCCAGTGATTTTTTTAAACAAGCGTTTGAGAATTTCAATTAATTTTAATTTATTTCGTTTTATTAATTTTTTTAGGAATTTCCTTGTTGATTTTTTCTGCGATTTTAGAAAAACATTAATGTTTAATGTACATTCATTTCACACATTCTCCTTAATGACAGCTGTAGATAAAAATAATTTGCTATTCTCTACACATGAATTTTAGGTATTTTTTCGATGTAACGCCTTGAATTCTAAGTATGTCTTTGCTTCACAAATAAAAAAAATCACATTATTTCTCAATGTCGAAATGATACAAAAGACATTTTAAGAAATAAGACGAGAGAGAGTTTTTACAATTTCTGAAGACGCACATAAATAAAAATTTGTTTCGACGTGTTTTGCAGAGAACTATCTTCTTCGAGCAAACGATCGTAAAAGAAAATGTTATTTCCAAAATGCATGGAATTTCTCGCGAAATATATGAACACTAAAATCGTCTGATACGCTTTACTCAGTTCCATTTACTGTTACATTTTACTGGGCATAAGATATCCGGGGAAAAAAAGAAATACACATTTCCATATTTTAATCTTTAAAGTGTTTTTAAAGACAAGAATAAAACATATATTAAATAAGCCATGGAGATTTCACTTCACATTTTAATATTTTTAACTCAGCTTTCGAGCTGCTGCTGCTCTTTAATATGTATATATATGTATGGAACATTCATTTCTATGTTATAAATTATTCATATATAGTATATATGTGAATCAGTTTATCTTTAGTAAACTTGTTACCTGATATGTCACAAACTTAGGCTACTAAGTAACAAATTCATAAGCTTCACAACTCTAATTACTCTTTTTATGTTACACACAAGTAAAAAGTCAAATGAATTCAGTCGGATCTCTATATTACGAAGTCATATCCCCCAAAAAAGTTCATTATATAGAAAATTCGTTAAATGAGGATTCCTCCTTTAATATACTTTAAAAACCACATAAAACAAATTTTAAATTCATAAACACTATATATTATTTTAAAAAGTAATTATTCACACTTTTGTTTTTTTTGAAAATTAATATCTATTCATTATTTATATTGTCACGGAGTTCGAAAGAAGTACACCGTTCAGTTAAGCAACCAATTCGATTTATATTCTAACGAGGAAGCTCGATACAACACTGGACTGAGAACATGCCCAACTGGCGACGTACTCGGCTTTTATACACTTACCGAATATTCGAGAAATATCCAGTATGCACTCTAAAGAATGATCTAGATTCATCTAGAACCTAGACAAACAATACGTTAATAATGAAAACAAAAATTCCAGACGCTCTGCCGACTGGGCTGTCGGGACTTGTAGCAAATTATGTGTGTGCGGCAATATATCTATATATCTTATATCTATATATCTTATCCAACAAAAAAAATCTGTAAGGAAAACACGCACACACAAAAAAAATAACATTGTCCAGGAATACATTGTATTTCAACTTTAAAAAATAATTTTACATGAAACCCAATGAATTTTTTAACGGCATTTCTAATTTTAAGCATACGAGTAATTTTAAATGCATATTATTTTATAACCAGTGTGATTTAAGCATACACTACCACATGTGCCCTTAAATGTAATTACTGATTAAATCTTTTAGTTTTATTTGAGCTTTTTGTTTGAAAAATAATGACCCTATATTTCATTGCTCTAGGCAGGTTAGACACCTGATAAAGCCAGTTCAAGGTCATCAATCACCATAAAATGTGATAAAAGAAAGAACAATTTGAAAAATATCTTGAAATATGTTAAAAATAGGAAGGAAGAAAAATCGAATCACAAGAGAAAAAGTTCGTTAAATTTATTTGCTTAACTCTTTATGCTCCACATTGCATAACATGAGGCTTACAGACTTAAGTGGTAGCATCATTATAAATTTTATAACAAAATTAAAAATACATTTAAGAGACAAATATAAAATAAAAGGAAGGGAGAAAATATACTAATATAAAAAAGGGGATGTACATCTAAAACTTTAAAAATCTATATAGTAAACAAATTTTCTTAAGACATTAAGGCTTTCAGTGCAAGTGACCAGCAAAGACAAAACAGGTGGCCAGAAAATACCTAAACGTTTCAACTCCTTTAAAAAAAAAATTTTTTTTTTCCTCTAACAAAATATAGGTTACAATACAACACGAAATGTTCTAGTGGTTTCAGCATCCAGATCACAAGAACAAATATCATTACCAATTATAAATTAAACCTAGATAAATAGCTCTTAAAATTCCCGTGTCCTGTTAAAATCTGTGATGATTTAAAATCAGTAACAAATTTCTTACTTTTTAGCCGTTGATAAATGATCGGAAAAAACCTTTTCAGTCCTATATTTCGCGCTATTTCGAGATTATTTTTTGAATAAAATAGTAAAATGTTCTTGTGGTTCCAGGAAGAAGTTCACAAAATATTGAAATTTATAATACAGAGGTTTCTTACATGGAGGTTCGACTGTATATAGTCAAACTTCAGATGAATATATATATATTTCAATAATAACATTGTTTACATGCATGAGAGAAAGGAAGAGGTTCGTTTAGTATGCTCTAAAAAACCACAACATTTTTCACTCAGAAAATGCACCAAAAAGGACGCTAAAAGCCAGAATATACATGAGAAAGATCAGTTCAAAGACATATTTTTCTCTCAATTGAACTAAAGAGCGATATTTTAATTTAAAAAATTGAAGATAATCAAATCGGAGGTCTCAATTTACAAAATTTCAGTATGACTGTTTGTTATAATATTTGTTCAAGCATCACTTAATGAATTAAATTGGTTACGATATTCACATTTAAGTGACAAAAACACTAGAATATAAACTTCATTTTATTTTCATTTGAAAGAAACAGTTTTCGTTTTTCATAGAGATAGATAGATAGATAGAGAGAGAAAGAGTATTTCTTCTCAAACTTTAAATAAGTTCCTTTTCTAAACAAATTCAAGACAAAACCTAGAATTATAAAAAAATTATAAAATAGCTCAAATAGTTAGAGAGTACTGCAGACAATTCAAAATACAGAAATGAATAATAAAATTAATAAATAAAATTCGAAAGCCGTTTGAAGGATACATGCTTTTTATCTCAAACAATGGCAAAGATTCGCAGGGACTAGCTAGGAGTTTGTAGTAGACCATTCATTAGTTTTCTGACCGTTTAAATTTAAGATATCTATGTTTGAAAATTAAATGGATTTTGAAAACCATCGCAAAAAAATATTTCTTTCGTTGAAATATTTCTTAATTTAGTGTTAGACCACAAATAATAACGTACTAAAAGACAATACATACTACAATACATTTCATACAAAGTAATGACAAATAAGTAATAAATCAAAATAGATTATCAAAATTAAACCACTAACAATAAATCCTAAATCTCATTCAATAAACAACTTCTGTTCTCTTCAATGATAGGTGCTGAAACAGTAATCAAATATTTGGTCAGTTCCCGAAAAACAGAAAGATGATAATCCATTAAAGTTCAGAGACTATAACAAAGCAATATCAAAAACTAAAAATTATCAAAAAATAAAAAAGACCGATGAAAAAGAGCGTACAAGTTATATTTTAAAAATCTGATTTAACCTTTTGACTGTCATACCTGACATTATCTCGAGCATGACACTAGAGCTCAAAAATGTCGCATCCGAGTATTAAACTAGGTAGTTTTTTTTTTTTTTTTTTTTTGAGTTCATCTTATTATTTTATACCAGAATACACATATCGGGAGAAGCATATTTTGGTTTATCTCTTTGTTTCTTGACTAATGGTGACAATTTATGTGCCCATATCATCAAAACAGCTTGACACTTAAAGCAGTGATATTATCGCTAAGAATTTTCTTTGTATTTCAATGTACCCACAGTAGAACGTCGTTTATCCGAATCAATTAGAACTGGAGACCGTTCGGATACGCGATTGTTCGGATAACCGAAACCCGAATGCGATCCATGCAGTATAGGAAACCGGACACTATACGAATATTGAAAATCATCACATGCGAGAAACGTGCTTGGAGAAAAAGCAAAATAGGTACAAAATGTCGCAATTTTGCCTTTATTGTGGAAAAATAATCATTTATTTTTCACTGTACCATTGCACACCTTCATTTTTTAGTTGAAAGGTCTCTGATTCTCTTAAGCAGCAGTAATTGAGTAAGACAGCACTCTGATGGTTGTTTGTACCACTCCATAGCAGAATTGTGGGCAGAATTCTTATCGCCAGACAATGATTCGCCTTCATTCTGCAGTTCCTGTATCCCGTGGTGGGATTTAAAGTTCTTAAATCAACCAGTGCTAGCTTTGAGAAATCAGCCGAACCATCTAATTTCTCGTTAAGTTCCAGAGTTTTTTTTTTTTTTTTTTCAGAAAAGAGAGAGAGAGAGGGCCCGGTATCGGGTCCCCTTTGCTCCTTCTTTGTAAAAACCTCACCTCAAGTAGAGTGCACGATCAAGAACAACATTGTTTGCTTTCCTCATAGTTTTCCTTTTCTTCGAGCCATCTTCTGAGTCCCGTTTGGAAACAAACTGACCTAATATTCCGCGCAGATGTTTACCAAATCACACAACTGAAATTCCCCAAATATCCCTGACCTTGGGTTTTCCCGTCACTTTTGGCCCCACGCGAAACAACTATTGAGCATTGCACTGTTCAAAAACGTATTCATATACAGTGCATGTAGTTGACAAAAAAAAACTGGTCCGAATATTTGACGCTCCGGATAATAAACGTTCGGATAAAAGACGTTCTACTGTATTCAGATATCTCTTATTTATTTGGAATAAGTTCAATAAAAATTCTCTAGTCGGAGAATTCTGATGGCATGTGTTTTAATTTCTTTAAAATAGTCAGTTCACATGGAAAATTAGATTACACTAAAATTATAGATGCAGATATATTTTTCTACTATTTATTAGGCTATTTTTTCCGACATTAAACTGTACCAAATAAAAGGTTAAATCCCTCAAAATATTAGTCTCCTTCTTGCGTTAATCATTTTGAGAATTTTCAAAAAAAACCATTAATCATCAAAATTGATGGATATCAAGCATATAACTTATCTTCCAATCATTCAAAAAAATAATGAAAAAGCCAAAAGCCATTTTGAAATGACTTTTGCCTAAAAACACATTCACCTTATGCGTTATAAGCAATTTGGCGAACATTTTCTCTGTGGTTACGGATTTAAAACTAAATTTTAAATGAATTGCTATGTATTCCCAGTGATTTTAATTAAAAGAAAGAAACCTTGCAACGTTTCTGGAGCTTAACGTGAGACTTCTAATATATTCCAAGAGATTTAACATATAAGAAATCAATTGCAAAGATTAAAGTTGGTAAAATTAATGGTCTCTGCTTATTAAACATCCAATTTTTATTTTATTACATATTCTTTCATTATTTTTCAAAAGTCTATTTGTCATGGCGGTTAGGCACTGCAAGATTGAGGGTTTGACTCAACCCTAAGTCGGTGGATTTTCATGGCGCAAAAATCGGCAGCTCTCGGGTAATGTACTAGGTGTACAAAGGTAAAAATACGAGCCCGCAGTCCCATTGAAAAAAAATTATTACATTTCAACTATCCAGATAGGTAATATTTATGCAAACAATTTTGTTTTCCTAATTATAACCTAAATACAGTTCTTAACAATCCACATCAATTGTCACAGCTTTGTAAAATTAAATCAAAACTTACTGACCCCTTCCCTACATTTCCCGAGCTGAGCTATGGCAGGCGAAATGTATCATCCTGGCTCATCTCGAGTGTAGATTGGGCACTGTGAAAATTTACACTGTTCAATTAGTCTTTCCCGAATTATTTTATAGTTTCGAATAACTGAAAAGTAACACTGGGTGAAATTGTCTGCAAAACGAGGACGTCCTTCTGCTGAGCATCCAAGCACACTTTGTTGACTGCATTCTCCCAACAGAGAAGAAATCTAATCCAACACGACAGTATATTACTTGCTGCTCAAAGAAAGACATTAAAGGGAAGAATAGAAACAAGATTCTATTATCCAGATTGCGATGTTGGGTTATGCGCAGTACCGTGTTTTCGAATGCATAATGCACGATCAAACTTTGATTAATAATTTCATAATCATTTAAATACATTCGAACCTCTATATTGCGAATTTTTCTATATAGCGAGCTTTTTCTTGCAACCTTGAACATTTCACGATTTCCTTCGTAAAATAACCTCTCTATAGCGAAATGCATTTTCTATATAACGAACTTTTTCGTTTGTGATTCAATTACTTTTTCTCCCTGTTTTTCAAGTATTTTTGAGCATTTTAAGTTATTCTCTCTTTAACTCATTTTAGGGTGGTCATAAATCTTGAACTGGTTTTATTAGATCCTAACTCGCCGAGAGCAATAGAGCTCGGGACGTTTCATCCAAGAAGTGCAACCTTTACCCCCATTGTCCAGTTCACACTGAAAATATCTTCGATATCCCCTTTCACACTCAGTGGAATTGTCCCGTGTTTCCATGTTCTAGTTATAAAATATTGTATGTTTAATATTACTAGTATGCTTTAAGTTATAAAATGTCCTTAAAATTCATTCATTTTAGTATAAAATTATTTTCTTAGTTTTGAAAATACAGTGAATTCTTCGACAATCTTTTTTCTTATTTTCCTTGCAGTTTTTCTTCTTTTCTTTTTTTTTTTTTTTTTTGATGGGTAAGATTTATAAAATAAACATATATTTATTTTAAAAAAGGTGTGAATGATTACCTTTTTTAATATATAGTGTTTATTAACTTAAAATTTGTGTTTTATGTCGTTTTTATAAAGTATATTAAAAGATGAACCTCTATATAACGAACTTTTTTCAAGGAATTAGCGACTTCGTTATATAGAGGTTCGACTGTAAGTGCAAAAGATGTAAATATAAAGTTTGTAATTCAAGATAAAAGTTAGGCATTCTAACCTTTATGTTTTTAGTTAGTGGGAATGGATTCGAAAGTCTTATGATTTCGGCCGTACAGAAAGCCAACTTTACAGGTAAATTACTCATTTTTTTACATTAATTTTTAGGATATTTTGTTTGTGAATGGTGCTACTAAGTTTAAAAAGATGAATATATTGAAAAATATGCAGAAAATTTGGCATTACTTTATCCATAATCCAGAAATAAAATGAGCCTGAAAGGGGTTAACAATTAAATGCTAAAAATCTATAGAGAAATTCTAATTTATTTTTTCTTTATAAAGATGTTATTTTAATGGTATTCAATCCAAGCCAATTATTCCTTAAATTTTATTTTAATTCTCATCCACTTCATAAGCAACATCCTATAATTTATTTCGAGGTATTAAGCAATCGAATATAATACCCATTGTATTCATTTTAATTTAAATATACATTTAATGTCGAGTGTCATTTCCTCAGACGCAAGCCACTTTTTTTAAAAGTACTTCGCAGAACTTTTACTTTTCTTCCTTTACCAATAATAAGATGTTGCGAATTTTTTTTCTCTTTCCTATCGCGGGAAATTGAAAAAAAAATAGCTTTTAAAGAAGAAGAAAGAAAGTTTTCTATTAAAAAAATTCATTACATTGAAGCAATTAACATTCCTTTTCTTCTTCTCCACTTCTTTCTTGTCCCGATTAATTCCTTCGGACATCCAGCTCAGAAAAAGATTTCTTTCTTGTGAAGGAGACAAACGGAATAAATGAAGCAGAAGCCGTACACAAAGCTATTGTTAAAGGAGTGCTTTGGGACAACATACTTCACTGAATGGCTGTGACTGCAAAAAGAATTTTGCTTATAACAAATGTGAGAATGAATAATATCATTATATATATATATATATATATATAAAATAAAATTTTAAAAGTAAAGAAATTGTAATAGTATTTGTCTTCCAAAGATATCAATTCTATAAAATATTAGGTCGATGAGTGTTAAGAAGTGATTTTTTTTAATTAATGCTGAAGGGAAAGGGGTTACCACCCATCATATAACTGTTCATACTCATTGCTCAAATTGTTAAACTGCAATTTACATGTATTATGTAGTTCTATTTATTTGTTTCTTTTTTCACTAAATTCGTTTTTGGTGCTCCTCTTCAGTTCAATTCATCACTGAAGCTGCATCGTTCAACACTTCATTGATAAAGTTCTCAGATTTTGATAAACCTACAGCTCTTGCAGCTTCCTGGAAAGTTGAGTATTTTTAGTTCTGTTGATTGTTAATAAGTCTTCGTATGAGACAAAACCTTTCTTCTCACTCAACGATATCACTCCTGGCAATCATTGCGATACTTTACTGTGAGAGCTTACAATAATGTACTATCGCAACCGTGTTGGTCACATTATATGATTGGCGACATGGTTACTAATTTAACGCGTACGATGCATGCGAGATCGGGTCTGCCAATTCGGCGAGTTATTTTGAACGTTGGCATTGCTGTGATAGTACGTAATAAATTTATTGCAGAATCACGAAAAACTTTTTATATATATAGAATGATATAAAATTATATATTATTTTTCAAACGTTGTTTATTTAATAAAAATATATTTGAATACATCTTTTCCAACGAGATTTTCTTACATAGATGTGCTTCGTCTAAATAAATTCTAATCTTTAAAGTTAATAAACTCTGATATTGAATTTTTGAAACTATCTTCATTTTTATACTGTTTAGCCTCGAAAAACTGCTCTAAATGTTTTTTTAATGTTTTGGCAAAAATTTAACTTAGAATAACCTTTTTTCAAAAGGTTCTCCTTTTGTGAAAAAGGTTTCTATTATAATAATATTTTGCCTGTATATAGCTCAGACCTCTGTACAGAGGCTCAACTATGAGTTTTGAAAAATTCACATTATTTTTTCAGAGTTACAACCATGTGAAATAATTTTCGGCGTTTTTTTTCTTAAAATTTCTCCCCTCCTTTGTCGTATAAAACATGGATAAACTCACTTCTAAGTCGAATATTTCAAAAATTCTTGTTGAGCCTCTATACAGAGGTCTGAGCTATAAACAGGCAAAATATTATTATAATAGAAGAATTTTTCACAAAAGGAGACTATTTTGAAAATGGGTCATTCTATGTTCATTTTTTTGTCAAAATATGGTACTTAAATATTTTTTTATTGTAATAATATTTTAAAAACACTTTTATATACATTTTCTAATCCAAGTGACACTAAATATCATAAATATTATCCATTTATACGCTTTTGCAACATCACGGTTCCGAACGTAGTCGGATACCTTGAATGTTAAAATTTGACAATTGAACAAAAATGCTCAAATATTACGATTCGTTGCAAAGTTTTTAATTTTTTTTTTAAAAAAAATTATACAATGCATGTATTTTTAAATCAAGTTTATTTTGTTTACCTGCGAGTGTTATTATTGCTGACAAATAAGTACTTTTTAAATGAAAGTTTCTGCAAAAAACGAAAATTAGAAACAGCTTAGTGCCTGGACTGAATGTTGAAAACACTTGATTTCCTTTATCGTGTGACTATGGATCGCAGGAATTCAGCCAATTGTTTTGTAAGACGTTTGCAGCCGGGCATTATCTTGGAGAAGTATTGAGCCATGCTAATTATATATATATATATAGAGAGAGAGAGAGCATGTAATGGCTGTATAATTTTCAATTTTTCATGCATTTTATCGTGTACCAGCAGTACAATAGATAGTTGGATTCGTTTCCTTATTGCTTGCATACCATCGTTTCTCACAGACATTTTTGGTCTTCCTGGCAGCTCATTTTATAGGAAAATCTCTCTCTCTCTCTCTCTCTCTCTCTCTCTCTTTCTCCCCGTGACGTAAAGCGTGAGAGGGCAGAGAGAGAGAGAGAACCAGAGATGTTTTAAAAACCTTCATTGTGGTGTGAGAGTGATACCCCAAGAAACTCCTCCCTCACAAACTACATCATTTGAACTCTAACACAATCTCTTTAATAAGTTTAATAACTTCTGTAAATAATATCTGTGACGTAAATAAACTAAATAGTTAAATTAATCAATATCAGGCTACCGTTATTTATCTCAAACATCTCACACTCCTCTCTCGCCGGACAGAAGTTTTCAAACCACTGTTGTACTTTTCGATCCTTAATAATATTTTTCTAAAACACTTCGCTTATACTGAGTGTAGAATTTTCAGCATTATTAACAGGTTTATACTCTTTATGTTCAACATTAATTTATGTATAAATAAAACCAGTTATTCTGTATTATATAGAGTTAATTTAAAAGTCAAGTTGTCCTGTTTTGAGATAGAATAGGTAAATTAAAGGTTACATTATTGCATGCCTTGTTAGAAAATTTAAATAAAAAATCAAAGTAGAATGCATTGTGAATATTTAAACATTATTTGAATTTCTTAACTGAAAATAAAGTGCATATTTATTTGTTGTTTTACTTGCTGAATATTCATAAATGCAAATTTACATTCAAAGAGAATTTGAAATTATGTATAAATGATTCAATATTCTGAATTGCATATTTTAATGTTGTAAGTAATCAAAATTGTATAAATGTCTCTTTTATATTGCTAAATAGAATGATACAGAAAATAATTTAGAATTATTCATTTAAAATGTTCACATTATTTCTCATTTTTCATTTTAAATTTTCATAAACATTTAAATCGTGCTGATTCAGTCAAAAAAAGTGGAATGCCATCTTCAATATTATATGCTTAATTCCCAGGGATGAAATATCTCTCTAGCAAAAATGTGAATAGCTGCATTTTCTGCAACATAAATTACACACTCTGTTGAGGGTATATAGTAAGCAATTATTATTAACTAAATTTATTTTTCATGGCTTCCTAGGCTTAATTTTAAATCCTTAATGAAGTATTTTTCATTTTTAATGTAATCACTATTTATTAAAATGAAAACATTACTAGGGAAATATTTTTTAGTCTTCGATCCCATTTCTGCTATTTTTTCTCTTTTACGTCTGTATTGGATCTTGAAAATTCAGTAATATATTAATATAATTCAGTTGCCAAATTTGAATTAATTTCTCTATATATTACTCGACATTCATTTTTTAGATATATCTTTACTGCATATATTAATATTTTACAAAATGTATTGATTTCAAATAAACTAATGTAAACTAAACTCATTGGCACAACAGCCCATGAGGACCAA
>BMAV01024680.1:0-51316 GCA_019973955.1 Trichonephila inaurata madagascariensis | reverse complement strand
TACCAAATAGTGCCGGTCCGCACATGAAATATTAAATTATTTTCATTTTATATACTGTGGTGTATTTTTTAGGGTTTTATGGTAATCATTTTATGCATCATGTTAAACAACTTAAAATTAATTTCTGGGTGTAACTGTAATTTATTCTGAATGCCCATTTAAATACAATTAAACTAAAAGTATCAAATAAAAGCAATCTAAAATATAAACAATCAACGTCCCCTCCTTCAGTGGGCCGTGGTAAAATTATCAAACGTTGACCGGTCTGCGGCGATAGAAAGGTTGAAGAGCACTGATATAGATGATATTATCATTTTTGGCAAAGAAGATAATTTTAAACCTAACACTAATTTTTATCTACAATATCTTAATTTAATACAGACAAATAGTAACAACAATGAAACAAATTTTCTTGATATACATATCAAATTAAAAGATAATGTTATAGTTACTAATATATTTATGATAAAAGTGAAGAATTTAATTTCAATGTTATAAAAGTTCCTCATTGGGAGAATAATGTTCATGTTTCTATATTCAGAAATATTGTTATTAATTATATACAACGCAATAAATTTCTGGTTTCAAAAAAATCAAAATAAATAAATAAATAAAAACTATAAACATTTTACTAAATATTGCTTAATTCAGAAACACCCATTTAATTTTACTAGTAGTTATATGAATAAAGAAATTCTAAATAGTAAGGATTAAAATTCCTTAGAATAATAATAGTTTACTATTATAAATTTATAATTTTTCCTAGATATAGTTACCTCCATATTCTAATATTAGATAAAATTACTTATTATTTTTTAATTCATATATAACCTTAGTGTCACTAAAGTTATGGTAGCTTGTAAACTCTCTTTTCAAATTTTTATTTCTGTTCTTTTCATACTTTTGTTAAGTGCTACAATTCAGCCATTTCCATGCTTTGAACTTGCATTTGGGACCAGAATCTGGCAATAACTTATTTATTGTACTCGGATTTATCGCGGGCTCTGCATTTTTGAAGGCAATTTTTAGGTAAGTTACCTTTACCTTGTAATGGATTCAGATATACTATCCATTATTTTTAATAGGTTTTTGCTCAGTATTATTAACATAAAGGGGGAAAGTTGGCTGGCCGCAAAACATGTTCAACCTCACTTTTATATAAATTATTTTATACATAAATCAGCAATGTTTATAATACTGTAGCATCCATTTTTTATATTTTAAGCCCTATTATAATTTTAATTTCTCATATATCTTTCAATGTCTAGTTATCTTACAATATCAATTTTTTTCGGTTTTGCTTGATGAATATTCATCTCTCATTAGTAGAGAATTTAGACTATATATATACACTCGATTTTATAATTGAAAGCAATAATAATTTTAGATTAAAAATAATAACAAAAACCAAGACCAAGTCGTAATCAATTTTTTTGTTGGAGCCACTATTTCTTAAAAAATATTTCTATAAATTATAAAGTAGAACCGAATGTTATGCTTAGAAATCGCACTAAAAGGGAAATATCCAGTATTGAAGTTTCCAGAAGAAAATCTAAACTAATTTTCTTAGTTTTCAAAAATATTATAAGGACGACATTATATCACTTTTTCTACTCTTCTAAATTGAAGTAGTTTTAATTAAGACTCGCGCTACGATGGCTAACAATTTGAAATAAAAGAAATAAATCTTTTCGAAGATCACCGATCAAAAAAAGAACATTTTTCCGACTTTTATTCTAAAAATATAAACAATCGAACAAAAAACCGGTGTTGCCATTCGCAAAATACGAAATAGTGATTGAAAAATAATAATACAATTTTATTACTAACGTTGCCATCTGAAATTTAATGTTTGTAATATGTAATTAAAATAAAAATAAATAATACATTTTCAACATCTAGCTTAGTGGAGGAAACCAAAATCTCTCTCTCTCTTTTTCTTACTTTGTCATTAAAAAAATTATAAGGTTTCTTCCTCAAGATGGTTAATCCTATTCTTATATATATATTTTTTTGGTGGGGGGTTACATCCCCCCCAAAAAATATATATAAGAACATTTATTCTAACTAACATTTATTATCCAAAAAGAACTGCTATTGCAAAATTGTAATAAAATAAGAAATACTAAAAATTTCTATTCAATGCATAAAACTAATCTTGATTTCTAGGCAAACCGTTCGAAAAAATTGTACATTTGCCAGAATCTAAAGCATCTAAAATAGGAACCAAAATAGAAATGAAAAATTTAAACATTCACAGTTTATAATTAATGCCTAATTGTTTCTTTTTTTAATTCATGAGAGAGTTAATTTCTATTTAACTTATTATTCTTTTGTATTCATTAATAATAACAAAACTATTGCAGTGAGAAATATTTAAAAACTCAGTGAAGTATTGATTTAAAAGCTAAAATTGTTCTAAATTTTTCATTTGTGTGTTTTAAATTAGTGAAAATAACGTCGTATTCACACAACGTAATTGATATTCTTCATGAAACATGAATAAGAATAATAAAAAAAATATTATATGTAACGCGTTGCAATGAACATTTTTACTCATTTAAGAGGCATTATTTCAAAAAATCAGTAACATCCATATTTAGCTAATAATAAAAAAACTGTAATAAAGAATAATTATATTAATCCAAACATTTGTCCACTGCTGCGTATTTCTATCTAATCATTTGCATTTTCTGTCGGTGAATTTCCTTCGATCGTTCACATTCAAGAAACAATTTCCTACGAGCCATAAAAACTACTGTTGTTAATATTACATGAACTTCTTTACAAATGAAAGTAACAAAATCAATTTTATTCGATGTATAACTTATTATATATAAATACGACGTATAATTTATTATATAACAAGATACAAATCAGATAACTATAGTTACAAACTGCAATAAAACTCGAGCTACAATTAATATTTATCCTCCTCCTCACAGATTTTATTCTATAAATCAGTTATAAAAACAGTTATCATTCAGACAATAAAAAAGCAAACGATTTATTTAAATGAATATATTGTAATTATATAATTATTTGTATATGTGCACCAAACGATTCAAAATTAATTCACCAAAGGTTATTTTAACAACTACTTTATTCCGAAAAGTAATTTAATGATGAGTTCATTACTATAAAAATAGTTGTTGACAAACTAATACTTAAATTTTGTTTACACTAATCAAACTGTCGGCAAGCAATTAGCACAATTGCTCTCAGTTTGATTTGAAATTTGGACTATAAATTTTATTTTCGAAAATATTAAAAGGCACTAGCATATTATGCCTTCGAAAGATTTCTCCAATCGAAAGGACTTTGCCAATTCAAAAAAGTTTGCAATATGTCATCGTCATTATTACTGTGTTTGAACATGTGAGGGAACGGTTTCCATTATTGGCTCTATATATCGCTGTTTTTTGGCGACGTCTTTTGATTTGACGAAATTGGTGGATGGTATAATACACTGTTGTTTGTAAAAAATGCAACACCATGAAGGAATCAGAATTAAATGTGAACTTTGCAGCAAATATCAATCATAGGATGTTACGTAATATACTAAAGTTTTAGAGCCACCACGCATGCGTGGCGTGCGCAGCGCCCTCTGAATTGATGCTGAAAGCATATAAATAGAGGGCTGTAGCGAGACGTTGAAAATAGTTAATAATTATTTGTTAGTGGCGAAAATTTAGTGAGACCTAAGTATGTCTCCACGACGAAATAAGGAGAAAGTCCAACATCTTACGGAGTTTGAACGGGGGAGGATTATCAGCCTTCGAGAAGGAGGATTTTCCAATCACGCAATAGGATCTCGTGTGCAGCGGAACAGATCCACAGGGATATGAGTTTGAAAGCAGTGGACCGACGAGCACCGAACAACTCGAAAAACTGGCAGTTAATGACGGAAGGTGACGTCAGCGCGCGACGAATGACACCTACTCCACGTGTCGGTGAATGACCATACACCTGCCTCCAGTCAGTTGGCAGCACGTTGGTCTACTATTACAGGTGTACTAATGTCGGCTTCGTCAATTCGTCGACATCTGTTGCACCGTGGATTGCGTGCACGGGTGCATTTATACAGGATCCCCTCATGACAAATCATCGATGGCTGCGTCTGCAATGGGCTCATGAACACAGAGCCTGGCAAGCTGATTGACACCAAATTGTCTTTTCAGATGAATCACGCTTCAATTTGTGGGACCATGATGGCCGCATTCGCGCGTGTTACACTATTCCGGTGAACTCTGCCTTCCAGAGTGCGTTATCAAATGATATAGTGGCTCAACACCCGGAGTTATGGTTTGGGGTGCGATTTCGTATCATGGACGATCCATTTTGCTACTAATTGAGGGTAATCTCAACAGAAACAAGTATGTCCGTGAAGTGCTACGGCCCGAAGTCGTTACTTTTCCTCAAGGCATCCCTGGAGCTATCTTTCAGCAGGATGATGCACTCCCACATGTTGTAAAGACTGTTCGAGACTTCTGTTCAGACCAACACAGGCAACTTCTTCCTGGGTCTGCTTATTCGTCGGATATGTCGCCTATTGAGCACGTGTGAAATTTGGTGGGTCGGTGTCTCGCTCGTGATCCGCATCCTACAGCTTCAAAAGACGAATTTTTGCTGCACATCCAAGCAATATGGAATTCTCTTCCACAAGCAGACATTCAAAATCTGTTTGACTCCATGCCACGTCGTATAGCAGCACTTATTGCAGGGCGTGGTGGCTACACCAAATACTGATTTCGGACACTTAATATTGTTTTTTTGCTTTGAACATTTCGTCATTTATTTGTAATAATACGAGTCATTTGTGCATTAAATTTCATTTAACTCTGATGAAATTCCTTAATGATGTTGCATTTTTTACAAACAGCACAGTTTACACAAGTACCTATTTAAGTATATTAGGGCTTGACTTTTTAAAAAAGATTATTTTCTCCTCTATAAAGAAAGAGACAATTTTTAAGGAAAAAAAATTTTAAAGGGAAAAAATTTTAAAAAAGAAACATTTTTTAAGGTAAAAGTTTTTTTAAGAGAAAATCCTTTTATGATTTATTATAAAGGTAGGATTAAAAGTTCGGAATGACTGTGTTTTTTTCTTAACTAACTTGACGCACATTGACAAGCGATTGTATAAATATGATGAAGTTTCAAAATAAAATGCTACAACTTTTCCAATATTCTTGAGAAATGTACACTATTGAGAATTAAAGTGCACAATGGAGTCATATATATATATATATATATGTGTGTGTGTAATAGATTGAAGTAGTGTTGGCCGGAGTGGACGGTTATCAATTTGGATTTATTAATGACGTCTTCAGAATAGCTTTACCTCCTTTATTATGAGCACGCATCAACAGATTAAAGCACAATTACATTCTATTTTCACATTGAGTAGACAGCGGCATTTTGGAGGACACAACACAAAGACAAAAAGCAGCAAGTATTGACAATCTTACGTGATGGCGGCAAGCAGAGAAAAAGAGCCCGATTACGTCAGCTTTTGGTGTTTATATACCAACAGTGCACAAGAACGTGACTATTACGTAATAGTGGTTCTGATTGGCTAGAATGTGCGGGATTTAGATTTAGGTTTAACCGATTACGATTAAGATTACAATGTTATATTTTAAACCTAAGAATGAAAAAAAATTTATAGATCATTAAAGAGAGTTAATTTAAAGTATGTTAGAGGGAATTATTACATATATATATATATTTCATTATATTTTATAATTAATCTTAAGGTATCAAACCAAAATATTATAGTTTAATAGCATTTTTTAAAATAGTATTTAGTAGATTAAATTATTCACTTTTGACTTTTCTTTGATATACCATATTTATGTAATTGAAAGAAAAAAATACATAATTCTTAGTATTTTGCTTAAAACTTTACTAGACATATTTAATCATCAATTTGCCTTTTTTGTATGCAAAATCAAAACTAAATTATTAAATAAAGAAAATAAATTAAATTTAAATATTTAGGATTGTTTGTTAAAAACAATCCTAGAAATTTACAAGGAAATATTACTTTAATAAAAGAGAATATATGAAAGTCAACATCTTCTTGAAACATGTTATTTTTAAGGTTTTAGTATCTTGGCTATTAATTTACAAGAGAATCTTTTGATTAATATTAGTAAGATCAACGGGATGTCTCGATGATTCTTTAATATTCACGTAAAATAAATATTCTTTAATGAGTAGTATTTTAATCAGCACATACATTAATTATTTAAAAGGAAGTTGATTTCGCTGAATGCATATAATACATATATCTCTTGTGAGAAATCTAAACAAAAAATATTAAATATATAGATATAATAATTGAAATATCTTGTGATGTTTTAAATTGTAGAAATGGAACTGCAGAAAAATATTTGGGCTTGAAAGAAACTGTAGAAACCTTTAGAAAATATAGCTAGTTTTACAGGGTTTTAATACTTAAATTTGAAAGGCTTAATTATTTAAAATACATAAATCAAAGCTTTATCGGAACTAATTTTAACTGCTGAAACGTATATTGCATTAAACATTACAAATTCTAAAAAATTTATAGAATTATATAATATGAAATATACTTATGATTGAATGCTAATTAGTTGAATGCAAATAAATGCATAAATTAAACATTATTGAAAGTCACTTTGCTGAAGGACGAAAAAGAGCATCTCTCTGTAAGTTGAATTTTTAATGTTATATGAAATTAGATTACAATATTTTTCACATACAAATTTGAAAATGTTTGAAACGAATAATCATGAAACAGTTTCAAAATGTGCAGAATTTTGTCATTCTGTACCTTTTGGAATTGTGCAGAAATTTTATCAAGTTAAAAAGATACTTTAATTTTTCAATTAAAGTAATACAATTTATTAAATAATTTTAAAATGATATCTTTATAAAGAGCTTTTTTATTTTCTTTAATTATCAGTTCAGTTAATAGTTAATAAGAGAAAATACTGATGCACATTGCTCTTGTCTAATATATATTTTCTCTGTCAAGTTCTGACTGATAGAAATAAAATGTATCACATAAAAGCTTAAATATTTTACCTTTTTATTTGAAACTGTAAATGCATTTTGTATTAGAAATTTTTAACAAATAGACAAATCACCAACAAATGAAAAATATTCTTTGAAAGAATACTATAGAAGGCTCAAATTATGAATTTCCCGAACTAGCTATCAGTCAAAGAATGTTCAATTCCATAACTTTTTTTTAATTATTTGGATAAAAAGCGTTTGAAAAAAGTATGATGAATCATCAATATATTTGCATTTTTTCAAGTAGTTGAGTTAAATCTATTTCACAATAAAATTTACACTTGCATGTTTTATTTTCATTGTTCAAGTCTAATTCAAAGAAATACTAGATTAAAATGAAAATATATTTCAGAGTTACAGAAGCCGATTGTATTATAATTGCTAAGTAAAAGTTTTCTAGAAATGTTTATAAAAAAATATATTGCCATGGATATTAATTTCTCGTTAAAAAAATGAACAAAAATTATTTTAAATCATAAATAAACCGTAACATAAATATCAAACATTCGGGAAGAAGAAAATAATAGCTTAGGGGAAAAAATATAATTTATTTTTAAATTTTTTTGAACATAAATCCTTAAGAAGGTTTATATTTAAGTTTTAAAATTCTCCTCTCGTAGATTTTTTCAAAGTCTGTGAATGTCTTTACCGGTGAGCTGTTCAGTAAGGAAGCAGTTTCAATAGGATAGTTTGAATCCTCTAAATAGTAATTGTAGTTATAGTTTACCGAAAGTATTATTGGGATACCCATTTTGATTTCTAACATATATGAAGGTATACCAGGATTTGAAGAGTGTTGAAAACTTCCCTTTGGATCACAAATGGTATGAATTGCAAAATGGATAATTGTTCTATTTGTTATCATGAGTAAGTTCGTCATACTAGCCTCAATCACTGATGATGAAATTAACGACAATTTGCCACTCATCAAAGTTGGATTGTAGATATCATGAGCCACAAGTAAAAAAGTCAAGAGTCATTACCATCAAATGGGGCTTCTCAGAAAGGGGGAATATATATGATATTCAAATTTCAAAAACTCAAGCATTTGTGTCATGATTCTGTATAAGCTAAGATAAAGAGGGCAGAAAAGAAAACAATCAAAATGTTTTATTGCAAAATTTTAAATGTATGTAAGAGAAATAATCACAACCGAGAATAAATTAGTAGTAAAGTCATAAATTAGTTAATTAAGTTAGCATATATGGGAAGCAGCCTAAGCCGAAAAATGAATTACAACATTAACTTAAATCAAAAGGAATCTAAAACAGATAAAATATGCCAATATTTGATGTAACTGTACCAAAAACAGTTTCAAACACACAATATATATATGGGTATAAATTAAGAAATTCTTCAACTAATTAAGAAATTATGAATCCTGTAACATCTAAGCAATCAGCGTGCATTACTACAAAACAAAGTAATATGCAAAGAAGTGATGATCATTAAATAATCAAACATAAATAAGTATGAAGCAACCTTACACAAAAAGGTAAACTGTCCATTAACTCAAATCAAAAAGCTATCTAAAACGTATAAAATATATATAATGCCTGAATTTTTTGTTGTATATACACTCATAAAATAATTAGAAATCAGAATAAAGTTCTTAACCAAATGTGCATAAATGTTAAGAAGCAAGAAACTAATGCCTCGTTATAAATCGATCTTTCCAAATAACATCTTTAACTGAGTATTAAATTAAATATTCAGTTTTGCTTACTTGAAAACATAAAATAATTCCCATGATCAAGTATATCACACGGGCAATTATTCAATTAGCAGATTTTATAGTTATTTTAGATCTTCCCATCAGTTTGAAAGAATCTCATTTTCAATATTTTTATAAACATCTTTCGAAAAATCTACGAACAATTACACGAAAACTAAAAAAAGGTACAAAAATGGCATGTTTCTTCTAGCGATGGTAGAAAAATTTCAGCTAATTCATCATCGTACATTCTTTCTTATTTCCATCAAAATCAATTACCTCAGCCTTTATTATTCTGAAGTATTTAGTAATCGAATTAGACAAATTTGATTTATTTTAAAGTGAACACTTGTTAAATACCATTGCTAACACAGTTTTTTCCCCACGGAATGTTTTCCTTGCTTTCTCCAATAATAAGATATCCAGAATCTGACTAGCTATTTCTTGTCACAAAAAAAATAAAATAAAATAGAGATTTATAAAAGAACTGGGCGGAAAAAAGTTTTCTGTTCAAGATTCTTCTTTAGATTGGCACAATTAGCATTCTTTTCTTTTACTAGTTGCCATTTTTTCAGTCTTAATTTTCGATTAACTCTTTCAGACAACTGCACAGTAAAAATTTATTTCGACAGGAGGAAGAGGAATAAATAAAAAAGGTAACTTTAAACAAAACCTTAATCAAGCAATTAACGATTTTACTTTCATCGATACTTTTCATGAAGTAACCGTTTATAATGTGACAGCAAAAAATAAATTCAAATACCAAATCAAACATGAAACCTCATTTGAATGGAGAATTAAGAGCATAGAAAATTCATTTTTTTTTTCAAACAAACCGAAGCTTGATAACTAGATTAACAATTATTTCTAGAACGTGTTAGTCGGTGTTTTTTTTTTTTTTTTTTTTTTTTTTTTTTTTTTTGGTAATCAAATTTATCGGAATAAAAGTTATTCAAAATTTTTCATACAGGGTGATTTTTTTTCGAATCCCCATGCCTTGATTTGTGGAATCTTTAAAAATAAACTATGAAGTTTTAAAACCTAAGAATTTTTAAAAGAAGAATTGAGAACTCTCACTACTTTTAATGCTACTACTACTCATTATTCAAATAATCTGAAAACTCGTAAGATTGAATAATAAAAACAACTACATAAAGATAGCGACCGCTACCCACCCACTAGATTGAGTGTTTTCATGACATTTTGTATGACTTAGTATTTTTAAGTTATTGATATTTAAATCCTTACATTAAAATTTCCGTTATTACTGAAAAACCTTTCTATTGCCCTTATCTGGGCATTTAAAAGTGACAAAGCATGAATTTCTAAAAAAGGGAATGCTTACCCTTTACACCCCAGAAACCTCTCTTGAGAGTTAATTGTGGCAAAACCTGTTCTTAACGCATCTCTAGTCAACAAAAGAAACATGCCGACCAAATTTGAATTTAACTAGTAGAATAACACAGCAGAAGAGAGTGAATAATAGCATCATACTTTCAGCTACTCGTGAGCTTTTGGCGACAGACCTCGTCATTTTGAACCACGGTCAAGTGACGAGGACGACACCTGAGCTGGTACCACTCTCCTAACTTCCACACCAACGGGAGGACGTTTGAACTCTCGACAAATTTAACGTGTATCGCCTGCCTACACAGCGGGTACTACTAGGTTCAAACTCATGACTCGCCGGCCACGAGTCATTACCATGACCACTAGGCTACCGCGGCCACAGAATAACACAGCAGCAGTAGTTACCTAAAATATTTGCAGTGCTTATCGAAGTGCAATAGACATTCCAAATGTCAAGATGATTTTCGAAGTTCAGATCCGGGAGTTTGATCCAGAAAACGAACATCTTCAGACAGTGAAGAATTAAAAACGTGACTGGAAGCAAATCCTTGTGGAATAATCGAGGAACTGTTAAACACTCTTTATCAACATTGGTTGACCATCCCAAGAACATTTTCAACAGATAGGTAAAGTAAGCAGATCAGATGTTTGGATCCCACATAATTGGTCCAAAGAAAACAAAGCCTATCGATCCTCCATATGCATATTATTACTTTAACGGTTCGGTACAGAACCGTTTTTTGATCACTTGCTCACTGGAGGTGGAAAAAAAGGAGTCTCATCTACAATAAGCCAAAACGCAAAAGCCAGTGGCTCTCTCCGAATGAATCGCCATGAAATACTGCTAAGCCATGTTTACATCCAATCAAGGCGTTTGATCGATTGATTGAATATTAACGTCGCTCTGTGTTCAGCTACACGAGGGCTTTGGGCGACGGACCACGTAATTTTGAACCATGGTCAAGTGACGTGGACGACACCTGAGCTGGCACCCCCCTCTCCTAACTACCACACCACACCAAGGGGAGGACGTTTCAGCTCTCGACAGATTTAACGTGCATCGCTGCCCTACACGGCGGGTCTTTAGAGGTACTGGGCTCGAACTCGTGACAAGGCAAGCCCCGATCCGATCCGATGCCTATACCACTCGGCTACCACGGCCACATCAAGGCGTTTGATAGAGTTGAAGTGCTGAAACCTGGACAATCTCTAATTGTAGAATCTCTAACTCTGTGATCTTAAACTATCAATCTGTAACTGAAAAGTTTCCAAAGATTATCAACAAAAAAAGCTTTGTTCTGCCAGACAATAATGCAAGACCGCACTGCGCAAGGAAAATCCAGGAAAAATGAATGAATTTGGGGAGGTACAGTTTTACAAAATGTACTTGACCAATATTGCATCCATCGGATTTTCATTCATTTAAATTATTGAAACATTTTCTATGTGACTAAAAATTTGGATGGTGTTGAAAATGGCACATTTTATTGTTTACTTCAAAGACCAGCTAATGTATATCACCCAGGCAATGAAATATTTTACTTAAGATAGCAAATGGTTGTGTTGATAAAGAGGATGATTATATCATTGATTAAAATAAAAACTTGCAAAAAAATTACTTTTGAGAATTTAATGTAAGAAATACTTTATTACACTTTCCGGTTTTCAAAATATATACATGCTCATTTTTTCCCTCATGGGTAGTAAGATACACCAATATTGCGTTTAACTGCTTTGAAAACTAGATTATGAGTTTCCAAATGTTTGCTTAATGGTTTAACTCTAAAACAGTTAAAAAAAAATCTTAGATCTTAATAGAAAATCTTAAACTGCCTTTATTTTCACTCTATGATCAGTTGAAATTTTTGAAAGCTTTTAATACAAGGCATAAACAGATTATATATTTTAAAAAAAAACTTTTTTATTCACATTTTTTCCGTGAAGGGATTTTAAAAATCCCTTTATCTATTGTTTAAAAGTAATAACTTTAACGATATCAAATACATTTGATCATTTATATGTTTTCCCCCGAAAAGCTGGTTCTTAGCGCTGAGGAATATCTTAAACATTTTAGATGCAATCACACATCATAATGTATTAAATAAGTCAATTTCAAACAATTATAAAGATAATCTGCGACACAAGACGAATTTTAGTTCGATTCCACCAATACCCTGTCTTAGATATTTCTTCGTATTTTCAAAAAAGTAGATCTAAATCTTTCTTTCAAAAGAAATGCCTTCGAAAAGGAAATATCTAGCCATAAATATTCATTCAAATATATATTTTTCTCGCATTCAAAAGAGGTATGAGGCATTTTTTCCTCTTCGACCATGACATTAAAAAGTTTGAAGTATATATATTTTTTTTGTTATGATAGAATGCATCTTTCCCAGACAAAAAAATGAAGAAACATGTTCTTTAAAAAGTAAAGAAAAGAACTTCTTTTTTTTCCTATTCTAAACTTTTGTTGACTAAGTTTCTGTTGTTCCATTTTTTTTTTTGCTTTAGCGCATGTCAATGGCACTACAATATAAACATATAAACAGAAGATCCTCGAATTTTCTCCTTTTGTTCGTAAATCAAGTAACTATTTGTCAGAAAATTTCGATCAAAGACAGATCCGTAAGAAAAAGAACGTCATTCTACTTTTGAAACCATCTGGAAAAAATTTCGCCTCTTTCCTTTTGTTAGCCATACACACTTCTATTCCCATGTATATGTTAACATAGTCTATCTAACTCTGAAGAAGTTATTTTGTATCTCTCATATAATGACAGAGAACAATTTTATATGTAATACAGACACGCGTATAAAGCAAACAAAAAAATGATAATTTCCAATTCTTCTATCACCCAATTTGGAATTATTAAACATTTTTGTCATTATAATCCCACATTTTTAAATTTTTAACAGCATTTTTGAAAAAAAATTGAGAAATTAAAAAAAAAGGTTTGTGATTTTGTCCATCCAACGACAATGACGAGATCAACTTTTTTGGAATTCTCTTTTTAATATTTTATTTGATAAATGTAAAACTTCTAATCATTTTTGATGATAATGAAAAAAATCAATGAATGTAAAATGTATATAACGTATGCGTATGTAAGTAACCTAAATGTATATAACCTACGATCAACTTATTATGATGAGTGGATAATAGAGCTTTCTCTAAGATTCCCCGTAACTGTATAACCGTTACCGTATAACCTATGTGTATGTAAATAACCTAATTGTATATAACGAAGACTGTGTGTATATTCGTTGTCCTAACTCAATTCACAACTCATTTGCAAAACAATAAACTGAATGCAAAATAAATCATGTGGCGACGAGTGTTTCTCAATTTAGATAAAACATTTATTAAGTATTTACATGAATGCATTAAAAAAAAGGTTAAATATTATCGAGAACGCTCATCGCCGTCTGATCCCTCCAAATGCATCTAGGGGAATTCTCTCTTTCCCTTTTCGGAACATTTCACCTCCCCCTGTTGCCACAGGCGAGAAGAGAAACCCCAGGCACTCGTCCGTCATCGGGTCATTCACTCCTTCGCGCACACACCCTCTCTGATGCATTCGTAGCATTCTCCCCCTTTGAGTTTTGGAAACTGTAAAAAAACCCAAACACAATATATAAAATATAATAGTAAGATTAACAATATGGGTGCTATACAAAATGCTGGTGCTGAAAGAAAACAAAATTTACACTAAACAAAACTTTTACAGAATACATTTTAGGCATATGTCAAACGCTTAGGAGAAGTTACTTTTCTGTCTCTTTGTGCAATTGACAGAATCAATGTGTTCTTTGAGAAAATTAATCTCTGGTTCTTGCAGTTCCAGGTCGTAAAGTCTTTGCACTGGTCTGACCAGTTCTCCTATCTCAGTTTTGACTCGATCGACTCTAACATGTCCATCTTTTCCAGGAATTAGTTGAATTACTCAGCAAAAGATCACAGAGTTCGATTCTTTAAACTATTTTCCACCACAGCTACATCTCCCACCGTTAAGGATTTCCGGCGATGTTCAATTTTCTCTCTCAGTTGGCCTAGGTACTCAATTCTAAATCTTTTCCTACTCTGTTCTCGAATGGTTTGAACATGTCTAATCCTCGTATTAATTTCTTGATGATCTAGGCAATCTATGTAAGTTACATCTGATGTTTCAATTTCTTGTAAAAACATAGCTGGCGTTAATGGTGATAAATCATTAACAGCCTCAGAAATGTATGTTAAGGGTCTAGAATTGATCACATGTTCACATTTACATAGTACAGTATTTAACTCTTCGAAACATAACGAAGCTCTACCTAACACCATCCTCCCCACCATGCGGCACTGGTAGGGTTGAATTTTCCGTTTATTTTTTGGATATTAGCTTTAGACATTACTACATCCCAGTCAATAGAACTCAGTGCACTATTAGACCCAACAAAATTTGTTCCATTATCCGGATAAATAATGATCGGTCGACCTCTTCTCGAAATAAATCGTCTTAAAGAGTGCAAAAATGCTGCGGTAGAAAGAGATATAAGTTCAAAATGCACTGCTGCACGGAATACAGTGCATGAAGCGGGCCGGCAATATCAACTACAATTTGAAATACTTTAGAGAGTTGCTTACCTTATCTTTCGGTAAAGAAGATGGTACTACTTCCGTTTTTTGAGCCGAGAATCTTTTGCACCTAGTGCATTTTTGTATTATTTGTCTAATTAATTGTTGCACTTTTAAAATCCAAAAATTTTCTCTCAATATGATTCATTACAACAGATATACCTGCATGGTTAAGTTCCTCATGTTTACGCACGATCATCAAATGAACAACAGGGTGTTCGTTAGGTAAAATGGATATAAACTAAAATTATCTGTATCTTCCCGAAAACCAAGTTTTACCCTAGCACGTAAAATTCCAAATTGATCTAAAATGGTTTCAGTGACCCAATTTTCATCCGTTACCCTCAAAGTTTCCATTTGTATACCTTAATTACAGTTTTTTCCACATGGTCAAATTCAAAAAATGTTATTTCCGAAGTATTACGAACATCGATTTTCTTGGCATTTTTAAAGAAACGAAATATCCAAGCAATCATGCGTATAACTTTTAAGTAAGATGAGAAATATTTGCCACGCCAGTTAACTTTTTTAGCGGTATTAACCAAAACAGATTTTTCTTTAACTCTAAATTTCTCACCTCTTCATGGGGGATTTGTTTTGATTTCGGGCATTGAACCGGTGTCACGTAAAGCCATGCGGGTCCCTCCCATCATCTTAAATAAATAAGCTGTTGAGCGCTACAACCCCGAGAAAGTATGTCCGCTTAATTCTTTTCTAAAAGCACGTGTTCCCAGCTACTAATACCAAAAAGGTTTCGGATTTCTTTCAACCTGTTAAAAACAAATACCCCCACTCTCTATAGCGTTGTATTCATGCTAAAGCCGTCATGGAATCTGTCAAATAATAACTACGCAGATCCGGTAAATTTAAGTCGCTCCTGACAGAAGCCGCAAATCTGGCACAGATACTACATACCAGTAATTCCGAACGGGAGATAGAATTATCTCTTAAAGAAGCTTCCCTTGCTTTTGCCTATATCAGTTTCAAAAAACATTTTCCGCATATTCTGTCCTCAAAAATACACAAGCGGCATACGCTTTTTTTCTGGCGTCACAAAACAATGCAATGTTATCCGTTTAATTTCATTAGAGCTCAAATTCAAACATCGAGGTATTTTAATACCCGCAAGCATAGGGAGTTGCTCTAACCACTTTTTAACTTGATTTAAAATACCTTCTGAGAGATTTCCAACCCATTTTAGTTTTAGTTTCCAAAAATTTCCTGTAAAACTAATTTTGGTTTTAAAGTCGCAGGAGCCACATAAAACCAATCGGATCAAAAAGATGATTAGCTATGGATAACAATGCCTTTTTAGTTATAGCCTTACCTCATTTTTCTGACAGTTAATATTATATAATAAGTAATCACCTTTGAGGTTCCAAATTAATCCTAAACCATAATCTCAAAGTTATCAGGTTGGCTTCCCAAATCTGAAAATTTTTCAGGACTTAATAATACGTTTGACTGCCCCAGCCTCTTAAATTAAAATGCGCTGAAGATAATAATATTTTAGATTCAACTATACCCTGCAACTGTTCTTCGGTCTCAAACTAGTCATACAGTTGTCAACATAAAACAATTTTCTCAAAATTTTAACTACATCATCAAAGTTTCCACGAGCATTATCTAAATGGTGATTTAATGTAGATTTTAATAAAAAAGGACTGATGTAACTCCAAAAACTACACGACTGTGACGATAGATTTTAATGTGGTCCATATTTTCTCTATCATACCACATAAACCTCAAAAATCTCTATCATGCTCCTTTACTCCTATCTGTAAGAAAGCTTTTTCTATGTCCGAAACAACCCCAATCTTATATTTTCTAAAACGATTAAATATAGTCGGTATGACTTCAATAAAGTTGGGGCCTTTCTCCAAACAGTCTTTTAGAGAAGGAGACATGTCTTATTTTACAACATGTCTTATTTTACTTGTACTGTTTTCTTTAATAACGGGCCTACGCGGGAGAATATTGAACAAAATTTTCTTTGTTATCAATAACTTCTTCAATTATTTTTTCTGATAACCAAAAGTCTAAAACATCTTGGTATTCCTGAAATTTACCCGTTGCAGTTAATTTTCTTTTAGTACTATGAAGTCTATTTTCAGCCAATTTCTTATTAGATGATAAAAGTTTATTATCCAGAACCCAAGGCAAAGCTACCTAAGATTTCGACCACTAAAATCTACACTTAGGGTTTTTTGAAAATGATTTAGTGTCTCTTCTTGTAATTCTAATTTTGTCTTAGTTTCTACGGATTCGTGAACACCAAGAGAATCGAGCTTCCACAAATCGGAAATACACATATCATTTACAAACATGGAAGTAACATTCATAAAATGATTTTTATCAAACTTAGTCTCTCTCTCTCTCTCATTCCTATTGGTTTTTCCCATAAGCGTCCAACCTAATTTAGTTTTTATTGCTACAGAACCAGATTTTAAATAGAACTTAGTTCCAGTCAGTAGCTTTCCAGCTACATCTGTGCTTCTAGTAATATTTCTATTTTCTCCCCCAAATTATGTGGCCGCTATCTGACAAATTAACTTTTCTATTTTGTAATTCCTTTATCCATGGACCATGTCTGATACTCGAAATATCATTACATATAATGTATTGGTCATACACATTTATGTTACACAAGTACAATAATTATCAATATCAGTTAAACAAATTTTATAACATTTATGTCTATACATTTTTGTTTTTGAATTGCCAAACAAAAAATGAACAAATTCTTCTTCTCCTTCATATTTAAATCCTAGTTTTTCAGCAGTGGATTTTAAAATATAAGACTTTTGAGATCCGGTGTCACTAAAGTTTACTAAACTTATGGTTTCCGTTTTGCAACATAACCACAAGAGTCTGCAAGAGAATCTTCAGAAGTGCAAGCTTGATTAGCTAAAACAATAGAGCTACATGAACTAGCTGTCGTGCTATTTTCAGTACTTGCACTTTCGGTTTCCAAACCCGATCTCAAAGGCAATTTAGAACATAACACAGCATAATGCCGTTTATTACATATTATGCATTTTACATATTTGATCTACATGTAGTACTTTTATGACAGACCCCTTTTAAAACAAATATAGAACACGCCTCTTTAATCAGTTAAAAGTATTCTTCTTAACATCATATGGAACATGGTGAAGCTGTGTTTACAACAATTTTCAGAAGCATGCGTTTTTTCACAAAATATACACTTATTAACACTATTCTTAAATTTAAAATCTTTCCTGTATGTTTTTAAAGTTACTATATTAAATAAATCCACAACAGTTGCAGTGGTGGAAAAATTTCCTAATTTTTTTCTTAACGTTTAATTTCTCAGAATCAAAACTATTCCTGGCTAATTTCATTCTATCTTCACTTGATACTTCTATAGATAAAAATTTCTTAAGAGAATCAAAGTCTTCTCTATCTTATTCATCTGAAAAATATCCAACGTATCTCTCCCAGGCAGGCAGAATTTCAGCGAGAAGACAGGATTCTACCAGCGGGAACAGCATGGCAGTATACTTTTCTTTGGTGACTCCCAAAGACCCTAAGGCACGTAGCTGGGCCTCAGTCTTATTGAAGACAAATTAACCTTCTTGACTTCTGTGTTCTGTAGAACAAGCTTTAACAGTTCTCTGTCATAAACTTGTATTAAAATATTCTCTTGTCCAGACCGCATTTTCAGTTATTCAAAAACCTTTCTGTAGTTTTCAGGGGCCACCGGAAAACTTTCAACTTTTCATGTCCCGGGCCCGGGATTTTGGAGTTGTTGCCTGGATAAGATATTGGAACTTGTCCTCATCATCAATGCTCTCATCTTCATGGATTCTCTTGAACTGGTTGTGAAAACGCAGCCAATCCGTCAACTCTCCGAAAAGTGATGGAACTGAATATTGGGAAGAAGCAGAGAAGAGGATGAAGATGTGACCTGGCTGTGGTTGTCCTTCTGTCCCAAAGCATCTGTCTTCATGATGTCAGGCAATCATTTTTTCAGAGTAACTTTCAATGGTGTCAAATTCACACATTGTACGCTTTCTTTCGCGCCAATTTGACTCGGATCATTAATTCTAGAATGTCGTCGTCGATTTTCAGTTTAACGCCTTTTGCATTAAACATTTCAAAGCAGTTTAAGGCATTCTTATCTACAGGATCGTTTTCGATAATTTCCCGAAGATGATTTACAGCTTCTGTGAAGACTGTCCTTAACGGTGTAAGGTCTCTACTTTTAAAGCATCCATGTTCTACTTCTTATATTCAAAAATATTTTTTTCTAACACTCTAGGACTCACCTCGGGGGTGCCAAAATGTCCAACCTACTCACAACTCATTTACAAAAACAATAAAACTGAGGCAAAATAAATAATGTATGACGAGTTTGTCTCACTTAAATAAAAACATTTATTAAGTATTTACATGGATGCATAAAAAAAAAAGGTTAAATATTTTCGAGCACGCTCATCGCCGTCTGATCCCTCCAAACGCATCTAGAGGAATTCTCTCTTTCCCTTTTCGGAGCGTTTCACCTCCCCCTGTTGCCACAGGCGAGAAGAGAAATCCCAGGCACTCATCCGTCATAGGGTCATTTACTTTTTCGCACCCCCTCTCCCTCTCTGGTGCATTTGCAGCATTCGTTGTCACTAGCTATGGTCTATTGTCCTCTTTTGGTATTAGATGAATTCCACTTAAGTAAAATTCATGTGATTTGGTGTAAAAATGATTTTGGATTACTATTTTCCCGCCCTCGAGCTGATCGAAGGTTTTTCTACAGAATTTGTCAACGCACGAAACATGGTTGTAGTTTTCAATTCAAAAGAACAGGAAAGAGGTAGGATATCCAAGTCAGACATCAATGTTTTTTACGAGTGATGAAGCAGAATTTCCTTGAAACCAATAAGGATTGTAGTTCACTTACTGAAAAATTGTTGAAGGTGGTCTTAATGATTTAGATGAGTGGCACTTTCTCCCAGTAAATTAGTCCTTTCATATTCGATCAAACACTCAACAAAAACCATCTGGGAATTAAATTCTGATTTCGATATCCATACAGGCGAGTCAGCGATATAGTCCATTTTTTATCTTCTGTCCCAATCCATAATAAAAAATGATTCATTTTTGTACTAGGAAACCCAGGAAGTAATTCACCGGTCCCGTCGTGGCCGGCTTGTCATGAGTTCGAGCCTAATACCGGTGAAGACTCGCCATTTAAGGGGGTGATGCCCGTTTAATCAGTGGAAGATCAAACGGTCTCCCGTTGGTGTGGTAGTTAGGAGAGAAGGTGCCAGCTCAGGTATCATACTCCTCACTTGATAGTGATTCAAAATGACGAGGTCCGTCACCAAAAGCCCTCGAGTACCTGAATAGAGCGACGTTAATACAAACTCTAACAATAAAGTTCGTTGAATAAAGTCAAAACGTTTCTGGCAACACTGGCGAAACAAACCGCTGCACATGCATAGTGACTGGTGTTGACCATCTTTCCCCACCGTTGTTCAATTGAGACTCATTTGTGTTCCGTGTAAGACTTGTTTTACAAAGTGTTTGATTAATAGTTTGGTTATTCTCTGAGAACAGGGAAATGAACGAACAAAATATCAATTTAAATTTTTGTTTTAAGCTTGGCAAGACACCAAAAGAAACGTATGCGATGTTGGTATATGTTTATGAAGATGAAGCACTATCCATGAAGTGTGCGTTAGAGTGTTTCGCCCGTTTTCGAAAAGCAGGGAAAGTGTTTCTGATAACCCCCGCAGCGGAAGACTGGCGACCTTCGTCAGTGACGAAAACATTGAGGAAGTGAGGAAATTATGTTAGCTGTGAGGATGATCGCTGATGAACTGCAAATTAACCGTGAATTACCCAGAATTCGGAGATGAAAAAACGTGTTATCGATATTCCTAACATCCAACGAAACTTGACGAGGCTTTTGAACTCCATCCCAAATGAAGACTTATTTTGTATTTTCAACTATTACGTACATATTCAAACATCATCACATTATATTTCCTTTCGTCTTTTGTAAAAAATTTAACATTCATTTTTAAACAAGCCGCGAAGAATCCACTTTCCAAATGTATGGATAAGATTAAATTAATTATTAATATAATATTGAGATAAATTATTTGTTTTCTATAATACATTTAATTTTTATAAATTTAAAAAAAAACTTACATGTTGAAATTATCATACTCTTTCTCTTTTTTTGCTGCGAATCATTAAAAACAGAAAAAAAATTCACATTTTCATGGCTCTCGTCGATTGAATTCGTGAACTTAATGCTAATCTAAAGGAAATTCTACGTTTTTCTTTTAACCTAGACTACACTTTAAAATACTTTATGCTCTATTTTAAGAATTCGCTTGTGGGTTTTCAATCATTTAAGAAATAAAAATAAATACTTTCAAATATCGGAGGAAAATTGTATTTCATGGAAGCCTTCATTATTTTTTTCTGTTTCGGATGCACCTCATTATTTTCAAATCAACGCACTATTCTAGGTTAAAAAAGGAAAGTAGAATTTCCATTGAAATAGCATTAAATTCACGAATTTAAAATGGCCATAAAATGGGAGCCACGAAGATGTTCATAATATGAATAAATGAAACGCATTACAAATGTTATTCAACTAAACGAACATTGTTATATTTCACAAATGCGTAAATTAATTATAAAAGGGAAATTAACGCATTACATTTTACACAAATCAATTGATTATTTACGGAAGTGGAACTTTTACTTATCTTCTGATTTTGAAGATTATTTTTTGCAAATTTTAGTTTTCTTAAAATTTTTTTAAAAAATGCATTTTTATTAAATTAAATAAATCACTTGCATTTTTACAAATAAGTTGATTAATTAGAATAGTGGACTGTTTAGCTTTGGATTTTGAAGATTATTTAAGTCAATGAAATTCCAAATATTTTGTTAACTTCAGATTTAAAAAAAAATTTTTTTTTAATGTAACTAATTTGATTTCCTCAAATTAATTACATTTTACAAATAAATTGATAAATTAGAATAGTGGAATTATTTTTTTATCTTCTGACTGTACAAAATATTTCTGGTAGAAAAAAATAATAATTTTCTTAGGAAAGAATTCTCTTTTAATATAAAAATTACATCTTCTCACCATTCTATTTACTCTTATTTGAAAATATATTAAAATTAAGAAAGGGCTTAATTATTTTAACAGGATAATTTAATCATGCATAACTTAAAATTTGTTGAACATACAAAAATATGAATAACTTCATATTACAGTAAATTGCAAAAGTGTGTGTAATTTTACTCGAATGAATTAAATATTGACAGAAATAGTATCATGTTTATTTGATATCCCTGTTTTTCTGTGTAACTTTAAAATTTTATTCAATTCGAATTTATTTCAAAATATCTTTGACAAGATTTCTTGTGCTAAATTGTTAGGCAAAATTAATTCTTTTAAATTGCACCTCGAAATTCATTCTACGGAATTGCTATTTTCCGAACAGTTTCGAACCAAATAAGTTTATTTTTTGACATCAGGAGTTTTTTAAATGTAAAAAAATATATATTATATTACTCTGTCGATGCCATTCACAACAATGATTATGAAAAATTCTTTAGAAATCTTTTGTTTCGATTCTGTGTTTATATAGCTCCTATTTCTACATTTTAAACTTTTTGCATAGTTGTAAATATCTACGTATCTAAAATACTTTACAGTTGCTGTAGGTCATGTATTCATACATTGAAAATCTCAAAAAATAGCAACCAAAACCTTTCTTATTCGGCTTAGATTAAATCTTTAATAATGCTTCAGAACTAACCTATATTCTTAAAAAGTGTTGGAAACCTAAAATCTTCTTAATATGACAATTTTGAGATTTTTACATTTTCAAATTGTATAGATTTTAACCTTTCTAAAAATACCTTACCTTAACCTCAGGATAGTTAGAAGCCCTTAACCGTTAACTTCGCCCTGTTGCATTTCTGCAACATATGATTTATTTTAATTTAACTGACTCAATATTTTTTTAATTACCTACAAATCACTTATCTGAGGAAAAAAATACTGCAAAGAAATACATGCTAATTTTGTCACTAGATGGAAGTACATTTTTTCCAGAAATCACAGCAATTATAAAAATCTCTGATGCCTCAAGAACTATGTTTTTGCTATAAAAAGAATACATTATATTTTATACTTCCTCTTGTTTATTGACGAAATAAATTACCAGGTAAGAAATTTAAACATTTTATGATGAATATAAATGAATCACATAAAAAAAAAGTTTTGTAATTTACAGCACTACTGCGCAATATTCGACTTCTGCAACAAACAAAAAAATGACTGAAATTAAATTTAAAACTGCTTAATTTTTTTTCATATTTTTTCCTTTTATTATTACTTGAGAAATAGCTGATACAATTTTTTCATAGAAATTTAAGAAATTGCGAAGTTAAGGGTTAAAACCTATTTTTAAATAATCATTGAAACTGGGCCACGCTCATTTAAATGGCGAAAAATGTAAATAAAGTATTTGGTTTTTGCTTAAAAGTTGAATGAAGGATGGAAATCAAAACATTTAATCTAGAATTCCTAAAAAAGTGTTTACATGAAGATACTCGAAATCCCAATGAAATTGTAAACAACGTAATATGGTTTCGTGTACCGAAGAAAATATTTGTACAATTAGAAGTATTATCATTGGGTACATAGGATGCAATTTCATTATTTAATATGGAAAATGTATCAAAACTAGAAATTTTGAAAAAACTTAATATTGAGCCTGGTGATTACACGGTACAGGCAATGGAGCGCCTCAACAAACAGAGGCAGTTAAAGGCTAAATACTTATGTTAACAAAAAAAAAATAGGACTTTAGGAAAGAAAAAAGACTTAAAAGAAAGAGAGAGGATAATGAGTTTCAAAAAAAAATGTAGATTATTTGGAGTACGGGGAGGAATATTTTAATAAAAATGTAATTATACATTAAAGTTTATTTGTCTCAAAATATAAATTTTTGATATTCGATGTACCTTTTCTGTGTGGTAAAATAGTGTTCACAGGTATGTAAGTTTTTATGACATATTTATAATGATGACTTATATGTACCAAATTGAGCTTTTTGTAAAAAACTCAAAAATATTTATTTTTAAATGGGTCACAATTATTATTAAAAAATGGGTCATATTTCACTATGTTTGATAAAATATTTTATAAATTATTAAAAAATTCAAAATTAACTAAAAGCTCAAATTAGTATATTCAGAAAGGTGTACTTCAATTATATGAAACACACACACATTTCAAGCATGTACATATAACAGATTTTGAGAAAAGGTACATCGAAAAAACAGCCAATTTAACATTGTCGATATAGAGGTTTCCAACTCCTCTTAAAAAAGGTGAATGCAACAGTTTTTAGTTAAAAAGAAGTCATTAAAATCAATTTTGTGTATAATTCTCGCCAAGAAATCATCACTACCTGATACATCCAAAATCGAAAGAAACTGCAGCTTAATTATTTCAACCAAACTATTCTATTTCGCAGAAAATATTCACACTTTGAAGGCGATCAGAGGGAAACACCCAAACAATTTCCCTGTACTTTTATTTCACCCAATGTCTCTCCAACTGATGCATCTTTTGTTCCTTCCCTCGTAAATGAATGTGGCAGTTGTGAATCCCGAGATAATCATCCGTTTCCACAGAAGCAATCATTAGCATAACACGGAGGAAGGATCAGTTTCTTTGCGAAAAGCTTTAATCTCTCAAATATGTAGATTTGTGCGACGGAAAATGTATATTTGCTCATATTTCAACGAGCTTGATAATTAATTTATGTCTCAAATATGCATTCATTGTGGATTCATTCATATTCTTTCCACTTTCGTCTCCAAATGCATAAAGAGTTAGTTGAACCATTAACCAACTTATTTAACAGTTCTTTTACTGAGTAGGAATTTATATGAAGTGCTATAACTAGGATTCCACAATCAAATGTATGTTCTGGAAGTTATGTTTATTCATTACTCGGTGAAATTCTATTCAGTAATTTAAATAATTACTCGAGATTTACAACTATGTTTTACACCAGAATGTCACAGATATGTATTGATTAATGAAAAACTCTAAGAACGGGTTTTGCGAAAATTGACCTCCAAGGAGGGTTGCGAGGGGTTAAAGGGCGTTATAGGTAAAAATTCCCGTTTTTTGAACTGTTAGACCTATTGATTTGAAATATAGTAGGCATGTTTCTTTTGTTGAATAATGATTGGCTAAGAATGGATTTTATAGAAATCGACTCCTATAATGGGGGGGAAGCGGAAATCTACTGGGCGTATTGATAAAAAAAATTCCCGTTTTCGAACAACTAGACAAGCAGTAATGCAATTTGGTATGCATGCATATTGTGTTGGATTGAAATCTGCCAAGAACGGGTCTGTGGAAATCGACTCTCAAAGGTGGTTACTAGAACTTATTGATAAAAAAAAATAAATCCGTTTTTGAACTGTTAGATTTATATTTTAAATTTCGCAAGCATGTTTATTTTTTAGAAGAGATCTATTAAAAATGGGATTTGCGGAAATCCACTTGGGGAAGGGTTACGAGAGCGTAAAAGATCATTTTACTACTAATTTAGGAATTATTATTTAGATATTCTGTCCTTTTTAAATCAAGAGGCGAGAGTTATAAGAAAATTATTCAATTTAATCGAATTCTTAATATTAGGACTTAGATATCATTAATTTATATATATAAAAGCAGTATATATTCATACATCTTCATGAAATATCCAGCGAAGTGGGCGGGTAACGGCTAGTTACTTCTATAAAAAAGCTTCCTATAAAAACTTGGTTTAAAGCTGGCTTGACTTGCAAAGCTTTTTTAATAGGTAAAAAAGAGGGCGTTGCTGTTGTTCTTGGAACTGGTTTTTCCTTAGAGCGGGGAAAAAGATTGTAATATATAGAAAGACGAGGTGAAGATATCTGTGGTAGTTTCCTATGTCTTGTATAATTATAAATAAAGCAGTGTGTTTTAATTTACTAATAACAAAAGGTAAATCTGGTGAATGGTTGTCAAGTTTTAATGAACGACATGACCTTGTAACTCCTAATTGGAGTAGTGTTGAAGTTTGAAGAGACCAGATGCCAATTCAGGAGTCGTTCTCGTCACTTTACCGTGGTTAAAAATTACGAGGTCCGTCATCAATAGCCCACGTATCGCTTTACAGTGCAACATAAATTTGGACTAGAATGTATAACTGGACAGATATAACGGGGGTTCACTACTATGACCACTCGGCGAATGCGGCTCAAATGTTTGTTTAATTTAACCATATACTGTAGAATTGTTAAGAATACTTACAGTTATTAGAAAATCTGTGTTGAGTGATATTGATAAATTAATTTGAATAGATGGAAGTTTTATGACATAAGATACAATGTATAAATATATATGCACTTTTTCATTTCTCTCTATTTATAAAAAGTTTTTCGCGATACTGTAATAAATTTGTTTATAACTGTGTACTACACTGATAATGTGTAAAGCATAGTTAAAAGGGGTCATAAAAAGTTGCATTTAACTGAAGAGGAGGGCCAATAGAACGTTTTGACAAGGAGGTGCCTCTCCCCCTACCTTCCATCACTTTCTCGAAAAATCCGCTTCCGTCATAGATCGTGATATTATAGATTTCTATAGTAATTTCCAGATGCATCCATAGGGTCGCCAAGTCGCCAACAGGATCACTAAGTCGTCACATTTGATCGCTAAAAAAGAAGCGAACTTGGCCGTATCGCTAATATTTCGTCAAGTTTAAATTAAAACGCTATTATAATATAAGGGATGGCTATGCTTGCGAATCTTACAATTTTTTCATAAAATAAATACTACAAAAGTATTATTAACATATTAAACATCCAGATATGAACTATGTATACTATTTTAAGATAAAGCAATTATTACACAAGAAAGTAAAACATTAATTACACAAAATATGCTCTAGGTATTTGTAATGACTGCTAAAGGATCACAGGGGCACAGTTCTGAAAAGGTCGGCTTATGCGTAAAATGAAAGGAAACAACACTGATTCATGGACAATTGTATGTGGCTCTGTCAAGATGCAGAAGCAAAGACGGAATGAAAATTCAGTGCAATTTAGAGGAAAATGTGATTAGGAACATTGTTTTCAAAGAGGCACTAAAATGAAGTACAAATTAAAATGCAGAGACGAAGACTTGAAATTCATTTTTCCCCTGTTTACAATATATTGGAAAAAAAATAGAATTTACTCAAATTCGAGCAATATGAGCAATTGTCGAATTTGTGCTATGGAGGTTGGTCCGCCGTTAGATGGACGTGGGTGCTCCCCTAGTTATAATACATATTTTATTACTCAATCCATATTTTTATCTCTAAACAAAAGCCATTCTTGTGTTTCACAGTTGTTAAAATTACTACTCCCACAAAAGACATTCAGTTGTGTGAAAACAAAACATTACACAAAGTTGCCAATTGGCGACAGCAAAGATAAAGGAAGAAACACGTATAATACTGCAGCCCTCGTTTTTCCGTACAAAGGGAATTTTTGACGGAACATATGTTTCCAGCAACACCTGTTTTTTTTTTGTTTTTTTTAATTATTCAATGATTTAAAGAGAAATTTCATTGAGAAACCCTGCTTAAAAAGAATCCGGAGTATATTTTTTTTCTAAAAAATAATTACAGGCAGAAAAATTGTCTTGAGAACTACAAAGAAATGTAAGGCAATCTTTTTGCTGATTAAATTAGATTCAGATTATCACATTAGGACTAATATCACTTTTTAAGCAACAGTGTTTAATTCTTGATTTATTATATATATATATATATATATTTCAAATGTGTACAATGTACAAACATTACTCAAAGACAATTTTATTTAGAAGTCATGTTTCAATGCAATATATATATATATATATATATATCATATACCTTCATATTTCCTCGTAATTCGTAATTTTGCTTCAGGAAAATTAATAACGAAAATTTCAGAAATAAATATTTGAAATTTATTAAGACTAGAGAAGGAGGTGCATCCTAGCCAACTCCCCTTGTATAAACTATACAAAATGTAAACTATGTACTACTGCTCAAAATGTAAAACTGTTTTTAAAATGTATTATATCGTTTTATTTTTCTTTTTCGGTATATTAGGCATGGAATAAAATAAGTTTCAAGTTTTCATCTCGGCATTCTAATTTGTACTTCATTTTATTGCCTCTTCAAAAACAATGTTCCTAATCACATTTTCCTCTGAATTGCATTGAATTTTTATTCCATCTTTGCTTCGGCTTCTTGATGCAGCCATACACAGTTGACCAAGAGTAAATACTGTTTTGTTCAAGGTTACACATAAGCCAATTCTTTCAAAACTCTTCCCCTGTGGTTTATTAATATTCATAGCAAATGCCAACTAAAAGGAAATTGTATACGTTTCGGTACGAATGACGTATCCAAGTCCCTTTCAGTGCCCAGTGGGATCTTTGGTATACATCCAAATTCGTCTTTTTTATCTCCTGATAAAATTTCCCACTGTAGTATATTCTTTTGAATATTTTTCACTGCAGTTGCATAGTTCATCAGTGACACATAAATTTCTTAAGAGCATGAATTTTCGAAAAATTATCAATTTTCACTTTTTTATATTTTTAAATGTTCAAGCATTTTTGTTTAAAATGATACATGATATGAGAAAATACGATAATTAAAAGTATTTTTTAATTTTTAAGTAAAAGCTACCCTTGACGCGCCTCAAATCAGCTCTGCTAGGAGCCCCTGTGTTTTCCCCTGCATAAGTTTCTGATGAGCGAATCCATATGTGTTCAAGTGGAAAAATTAGAGTGTATTGGGCTTACCCAAAAGTGTATGAGTACACGTCTTTTGGATCTTAAAAGTGAAACAGAGAAAATAAAAGTTAAGTGATGGGAAAAGCCTATAGTGGTCGTAAACTGACTCTCTGATATTTTAATATAAAAAATTCAAAGATATTATGGTATGGCTATTAGAAATAATATCAATTATCTACACAGCAAGAAAACGGCTGTTTATTTTCATCTTCTGTCTTCAAACGAAAGCCCCCAACGTGGACTGTGTCCTGAGGATAGAAATACCTGGTGCAAGATTCAAAAGATAGAAGATGAATGTAACGAAAGTCACTATGATCATAAACACATACACACATGCCATGCACCATAATGAATTAAATGAAGCCCATTTTTAGAGATCTAGGTCATCTATTGTAATTAAGAAAATATTTACATGGAAAGACTCAGAAACCAAATGAGTCAATTAATAACACCAGATGGTCATTGATTCCAAGATCTACATTTGTGAAACTAAAACTATAAAATTAGGGGGAAATATGGCTATTGCACAGTTCAACGTGAGTCATGTAGTACAATTAATGATCTTAAGACATAGTGATATTGAAATAAATTATAACTGTGTGTCATTCTTCAAAAAAAATAGTTACACGTAGGATTCGTGTAGCCCAACAAAAGCATCTTGAGATCCCTAAAAAAGGCAAAATTGTTAAAAATAATGAAAAAAAAGAAAAATAGAAGAGTCTTCTGTATGAGCAGAGAGTAAAAATAATGATTCATATGCTTCTGGGAAATACTAAAAAAATAAATGCTCAAAAATCACAAATATTTACTTTAAAGCCTGTTTTCTCAAAATGCAATATTTTTCACTTATGTACCTTTTTCTCAAACACTACTTTTCATATAATCCTCAAATTTTCAGTGAGCAGACTTTTAACATGTTTACACATTTTAATGAAGGGAATTAGATATATCTAGCAAACGGTTTTAGATATGGCTTTTTAAACTAAATTTTAGGGGGAAAAATTGGATAAATTTTAAGAAATTCATAATTAATATAATTTTTCACACAAAGGCAAAACCATTTGTTAAAATGTTATTGATAGTATTCATTATCAACTGTTATAATTGTGTTTATGAGAAGTAAGTAGTTTCTGAGAAAAAGGTACATAAACTTACACAATTTAACATAAGCTCCTATGGACGTGCCGGACCCCCCTTAACATTTAAATTACATCATGACGGCTGGGTGGCGTTGGTTAGGCGCTGGCCTTGTACTCCCGAAATTTTGGGTTTTAAACCCAGCCCAAGTTGTGGAATTTTCAGGATGAAAAAATTCGACATGAAGACGACATGTTAAAGATCCTTAGAGTGCCGGTTTTGCTCTAGTGCTCTCGGTAAAATTAAATTCCTAGTACTGTTTCACGTCTTTCTACGAGTCAAAATTACATTGTGCCACACTAAAAAGTTATACTAGCTCCCGGGGAATGTTTTGAGTGTGTAAAGTTAATAACCAAATGCAGCCCCATTAGAAAGAAAAAAAAATTAAATTATTAAACAAACTTGAAATATAATCCAAGACATTAGTAAAAAAAATTCTTTTAATTTTCTAAGATCCAATGAAGGAGGGGTATATATGCTTGCAGGGTTTTTCCTTGTTTAAATGTATTTTTCGAAAATCTACTATTACATGCCAAAACACATAAAAATAAATCAAAATTCCTTCTTTGCCTTCAACTGAATTCTTCAATCTCTGTCCCCCTTTTTTCGTGGTTATACAAAAAGGCAAACTAATTTAACACCCTAATTTCTCTTCTAATTCCATTTAATTCAATTTCCATCGTTTTTAAGATTTCAAGGCACTTAGTGATTGAATGACATACATTTAATTCATTTTCATTTAAACACAACTAAATGCTCCTCATTGTTATAGAAAATCTTTTTTCCCAACAAAATGATTTTTTCCTTTTTCTTTTACTAAAATTGTTTTAATTATTTATTATCTCAAAAGGGGAGGGTGTTAAAAACTAAACAAAACTTTTCGAAATGCATTCAATTATTGCAATTTTTTCTTATTTCGCTGAAAAAGCATTGTTTTTTGATTTTTCTTTCTTAGTTCAATTAGTTCCTTTATACGTTTTTAACTCAGAAAAAGTTTCTTGCGTAAATAGGAAGAAGCGAAATGAATAAAATACAGAATACAAACAAAGCCATTTAAAGTCCCTAAACGATATTTCTTGCTGAAAAATTCTTAAAAAAAAAAAAGTGTAAAGTTTCATCAAGTAAAGAACTTCAACCAATTTAAGAATTTATTTAGCCAACTTTTTCACCAACAAACTGATACCGAATGTACTTGTGAACTCTGTAGCCTAGAAGTCATGGTCACGAACAGGGTTTCTGATTTCCCGGTTTTTTTCATTCCCCAGAATGTTCGAGAAATCCCAGGAATTAATTTCGTTTTTTCTTTTATTGAATTTTCCCGAAAATACATTCAAAAATTTCAGAAGAAAATTTAAAACACAAATTTTATTTTGAAAAATAAAAATCCAATAAAATTTTAATTTTTTTATAAAATAAAAAAGATCCCCCATTGTAAATTCCAAAATTAATGATTTATTTATATAATGACCCTAGGAATTCCTTGACAATAAATATGTGTAAAAGATTTGATCAAATGTATTATTAGAAATAGGTTTTCGGAAAGCATTGGCAATTTTTTACTTTTTCACTCAGCTTTGTTGTAACTTCTGTGCGAACAATCCGGAAAGAAAAAATGAATGTTGGTTAACTTCGTATGGAAATTCTTTTTAACCCAACTTTAGCATAATTTGCAGAACCTCAGTTGATAGCATTCAACATGCATCTTTTGTTTCATGATTTTGTTGAAACTAGTGTTTTTTTGGTTGAACAATATAAAACTTTTGTTTTAGAGTAAATTGCTTTCTCTAATTTTTCGTCCATCGTCAGAGGTTTTTCTTTCAAAATTTCCATGCTCTCTTCTTCTGAGTACAAAGAGTTGGGTATGTATTCCTCTTCGAAGAAAAGCCTTGTCCCTCTCTCTCTGTCCTTTGGGCTTGTCTAACCAAACAATTTTTACTTGGCAATCGCGAAATATGACAGTAACTGCAGCTGCTTCGTATTTTCTCCCAAAATTCAGGTATTGTATATTAATCCTATTAAATTAACGTCTCATTAATTCTTTGCACTTGAGAATATTTCATATTTTTCGCAAATTCTGAGAGAGAATCTTATTTGTTTAATTCTCCAATAACGAAAGAAAATACGCCTTCTGCAGTTAGCAAAGTTGCATTTCGACTGCATAATTTTTCTAAGCCAATTTACTGGCTTTAAGCCTGCTACAATCGTAGTCACAGTTTAAATCTCTACATTTACATCATTAGTTCTTTTTTAATGTCAGTTAATGCTTTTAAAATAGCTACCTCATAGATAATTGAAGTCCCTTGCGATTCCCGAGAAATCCCGGAAAGAAACCCTAGTCACGAATCATAGCCAGAATTGTCGAGTTATCGAGACGAATCATAGCCAAAATTATCGAGTCACGGTTTTCAAATTCAATGCTACCGAAGATCCGTCCTTCAGAGGGCTTGATGCACATTAAGTCTATCAAGATTCAAAGTCCTCACGATGTCGTGGTGTGGAATTCTGAGGAGCAGTGCACCGTCTGTAGTGCCATTCTCGTCACTTGACCGTCGTCATTTCAAAATTACAAGGTGCATAGTACTTTAATAGAAAGACTAATATGCATTCTAAGCCCATTCGCTGTGTGGTAGCCAACGGTCCAGGGCTCAAACCTCGGGCTGGGTAAGGTCGACGCAGATTTCTTCCCTTGATTGAGTCGAGAAATGAGTACTAAGCTTGCTTAGGAACTAAACACTGGTGGTTGCGGATTAGACTGGCCACTTAACCGGAACATGTTCTCATGCACCTCAGTGCCAATGTCACGAATACAGAGATGGGCACAGTAGGTCTTGGCCCTCATGAGCTGTTGTGCTATTAAGATAGTTTGGTTTAGTATGCACCTCTAAAATGTTTCAGTATCTGAAACAAAAACTTCAAACTAATATTCTGAATTTGAAAAACAAATATTTTTTTAATTTATATTAGTAACATTTATATATTCATCTCTACTCAAAACATTTAACTTAAAATAAGAATTACATGTTTGTTACCCAGTTTTAATCCTTTGAATAAACAAACAAATAACAAAACTTTTAAGTCTAAGGTTTTAATTAGAAAAAATTTGTAGTTTAGTTTTGTTATATATGATATATTATTTATATACAATTAGTGTTTCATAAAAAAAGGTAAAGCCTTGATAAAGAAAAATTACATAGTTTTTTTAAAAAAAAATCTTAGAAATTCACAAGAAAATTCACTTTTTTAAAAAATTTTAATTTTAAATCCTACATATATATATATTATTTCATACATAAAAAATTTGTAATATTATAAAGAGAAAAGATTCCAAAATACGAACGCATTTAAATTGCTTTAAAGTATAAAATTATCATAATCTATATTTACTATTATGCTTCAAACTATGATATCTTAATCAATGTTTCTCAAATATTTGGCGTCGAGTGTAAATATTGATGTGAAACTTATGAATGAGAATGAAGAAAGAAGAAATATAATAAGAATTCCTTATTTGCTAAGAAACAGGAGACGTTATGCATACTACTGCATACAGCTTTTATATATATATATATATATATATATATAAAAAGGAAATAAAAAAAGAGGTAGAATCTAAAAATGTACTTGAAAGGATTTTGCCTTATAGGTGTTGGATGATACACAAGGAATTAATTTATGTATATGTCGCGCAGGAAGCGATGAAGTTAGGGCTTTCTCAAATCCCTAAAGGAGATGATCGATTCACGCAAGAATGTTAAAATAACGTTTCTTTGATGTCTTTTCCCTATTGTAAGTAAGTTAATTAGTTAAATCCCCGAACAGTTTTAGTGAAATGATGAAATGAAAAAATATGCCACTTTTTTGTTGCTAAGGGACTGATATTTGGGGATCGTAATAATTTTGTTAATGTTAGAATCTGCTGGGAAAGCATTTCCTCCCCCTCTGCAGTTTTTTGGCCAATATCTCAGCACCTGAGCCTCACAGTCCATTCGAACCTAGCTCATTCCATCCCTCTATAACTGCTCTTCCAGTTATTACAATTTCATGCTAGTAGGGCTATTCCTTATATAGTTTTTAATTGTTTTAAACTTTTAAAATTTATTTAAATCCACAATATCTTGGCTCCTGTTTGAGTCTCGGACTTGAGATTTGAACCAACTGTTCCACTCGTCGAGACCCATCTAGTCATATACTTAACTCCATTGTGAAAAAAATTACATATTTGAAGAGTTCATAGGGAAAACAATCGAATCCAGCTGGTGCGGTCGACAAAGGTAGCATAGGATTCGAGTTATTAATGGGGAAGCCCTGTAGAGGAGGGAGCACCGAAGGGGCCGATTCCACGTAAAGTTCGCGCATACATGAAAATATGGCGGGCCTCCAAAAATCAAGTCCCAAGCTCAATTCCTTAGGGGGTGAAATTTTTTCCATAGGACTAACATGGAAGCATGATATTTTAGTGCTTAAACCCTCCCCATATCTACACAATGGGAGTCATGTATATGACTGGATGGGTCTCGACGATGGAACATTGGTTCAAATCTCAAATCCGAGACTCAAACAGGAGCTAAGATATTGTGATTTAAATAAGTTTTAGGGACAGGCAGTTAAAAGGAAGTAGGTCCCTAGTCATAATAAAAATTTAAAGTCCGTAGCTGCGATGGGGACCTTAAAAGTAATCTAAAAAGGCAAAAAAAGAAGTTAAAAAGAGCAGACACAGAGAATAAAAAACAGTCCCCGTGCTGTCAGAAAACAGGGAACAAGATTTTAGCGATCTAAGAGAGAAACACAGCTCTTATTGTTTTCCTAAAATCTTTGTAAAATCAGAACTTGAACAACTTGTTTCGAATCTTTAACTAATAAAGAGCGATACTTGAAAACTACAGGGACTTCTGTGACCCTTAACTATCTGGAAAAATCCTGTAGCTGTAGTATATTAACGAAATTTCACGCATACGTCCTTTTACAGATTCTGTACAAGTTTAGAACGCGTGATGAATTTCTCGTATATCATTTTCAAAACATCTCGTTTATAATTTTTTTTATTCAAAACACACACACAATCCATTTCAAATTTCAAATGCAATCTAAAATGACATAGATCATAAAAATGCAACTTTTCCATGTCCAACTTTTCTACAAAAAATGAAATTTTAGAAGACATGATGAGTTTCAAAATAAGCTTTTAGGTAATACAGATTTTATTAGCATTTTTCAATATTTCTCGAAACAAAAAGTAAATTACATTTTATCATTGAGGACCCCAATATCATTCTCTTTAGATATAGCAGCCAATTCCTGGAAAACACAACAGTTTAACACATAAATAACCACGAAATAGGAATTCAATTCCACCGTAAACCATTGTTCATAGTAATAAGGACAAACGTATGCCTTCTATCTAATTGGACCTCACAAGAAAGGATAGTAAAATCTCAAGAGATGGTTTTTATGGGTCTTCCTCAACATTTAACGGGGTTACAGTGACAATACTTGTAGCCTGTAGTTATGTAAGAAACTGGAGACTAGTTTACAAGAACTATTCCGATTCATTTAAAATTTTGATCTGTAGTTATTAACATAAAATAAACAACTGTAAGGAAAGGTAACACTGTAACTCCATGCCTGCTGGCCCCAATTTCCCCGCGAATATGTTTTTGTTGCTCCCACGACCGTCCTCTATATACTATATCAATAACAGCCGTGACCGACCCACGGCCCATCATGATTTTTTTGTGTGGCCTCCGAATTCATCACACTTTTAGAAATAAAATATAAGCCGAAAATTTTTGTTCTGGCAACACTGTTTTGTAACCACCAGTATTGGTAACACCGTTTTGTCATATGAGTTGTTATTGTCGTTGAAGACCCTCGCTTTGAACTTGTCAAACATTAAGAATTTTCTGAGAGATTTAACTTTTAAAACTGTTTAATTTTTTGATAAGAGAAAAACTATAAGGTTAAAAATATCATCTTATACGCCTGATTTTGAAAATTTAGTAGATAATATGTAATGCCAAAAATCACATTAAATGTAACAATTTTGAATTTTTTGTTACTTTTTTAGAGAAGAATATTTCTTATGATGCTTTTGATTGCAATAAAATAAAGAAATATTAAGAATCGTTATATTTTTTTGAACTGAGCCCCCAGCATTTTCCTGTTTTACTGTAGTGCCCGGACGGGGCAAACGGTTAAGAACTCCTGCTCAGTAGCATAGTGTAGACCAGAGGTCAGCAACCTATGGCACGCGTGCCACTTGTATTTTGCAATTTACAACCTAGTGGCACTCTACAATACTCTGGGAATTAGTCAATATTTGGTTGGGAAGTTGATACATTTAGCGATAGGACCTTATTTGACAAACATCTTTAGAATTGCGGGCGTTGTACGCGGTCATAGCTGAAACGCTTACCGTCGTTACTCGCGGTGTGTAGAGAACACCCCAGCTTTTAACGCATGTATTTAAATATGAAAAATTTTAAGTCAATTATTAACATATATTTATGGAAACAAAATGTTTTTGTATTATACAAAATAAAATTATTAAATTTGTGGCCAAACACGGTGGGGCTGGCATTGGAACAACTAAACCTACAGTTTTTCATTTTAAAAAGTACACAATTTTTATATTTTTCATAAACCACAAATAAAACGTATGTTCCGGTGGCCAATTTTCTTTATAATTAATGGTAAGGGATGGTAAAAGTAGAAAAATATTCGTTTTTCTGTCAACAGAACAGACTGTATTCATATGCTTTAAGCATATGGTACTTTTATTTCACGCGAGGAACAAAACAGGTAATCTTTACATCTTACGTGGACAAACAATACAACTTAAGAATTTTGACCTCTTTATATCTTCTGTGTCAGTAAAGCTTCTTTGCAGTGTTTGTTGGGTTTGGGAGTTCCAGTCTCATTTCCCACTGTGACTGCACAAGATCCATTCCTAATTTTCTCTCACAGTAATCTTGAACATCTCATTTTTCTTTTCAGAAAGAACCAGAATGATAGACAATGGGAAGCATTAATTCCTGCGGTATTAGAAGTAGATGGTAAAAATGTGCGGCTGACATGGGAACACATATTCGCGATACATCATATATACTTTGCATAGGAACATCCAATTGATATCAACACCGCTAATATTATAAAAATTTACAATTCGAGGTTTATATCTCTCTAAAAGTTTGCTTCTAAAATTACACACACGTCATCAATTCACATAGTTCATCTTGACAATCTGGTGATACAGTATCTAATAGACGGCAAGAAGTCATGTTTCCTTTCCCATGGGAATTTTGTCATAATTTCACGGAAAGTATGCAGCAGAAAAATTAAAATAGCCATGCATTTTACAATTATTTTTACATATTGTTTTTTATACTTTCACAATTATTGAAATTTTAAATAAAATAATCATGTATATTAATATATATATTTGAAAAAAAATATAAACGGAAAGAGTAAAACGTACTCTTTTTTAGATGCTTCGAATACGAAAATGTAACTCAATCACTCGCGAGGGAATTGATTTCTCCAGCGCAGATAATAAACGAAGGCCGTTACGGTTTAATCGTCGTGGCAGAGATTTATTGCATCAGGCCTGAAGGTTCAATGATCTAAAATGTGCAGCTACAGAAAAAATAGTCGTTCTGCGCATTCTCTTTAGAATCTTAAGAGACTTTTCTTGTTGCTGGGATGTACAGAACACCCCGCGGGTGATCGGGTTAAGGAATTAGAAAAAAAAGTGGGTAATTTCCAAAAATAAATTTACAACTATTTTGTAAATTTCTGAATGTAATTCTTGGAGAGATTTAATTGTTTGAAGTGAGAAAATTACATGTACTGTGTTTTCCGCTTTTGGTTCTACATACCTAGGTAAAATAATTTTCCTTATACGAAAAATATTTCGAGTCCGCAAGGAAATTATTTAACAACTGAATGCTCAGAATAGTGTCAAATTGAAAATCACACATTATAACTCTGATTTTGTGATATGAAAATAGAGTGGTGCATTAAATTTTGAGGTTTGCATTAAAATTTTATTTATCATTTTATTTTACGATAATGAAGGGAAATACTTATGTTTTATGTATATTTCTAATTTTAATAAATATGTTTAAAAGCACTAAATATATGTACAATATTATTTTTTTTTATTTATGTTGAAGAAATAAATATATTTTATGCTGTTTATTTTTATGTTAAGAAATATCTTTAAATGTGATGTAAAACTAATATGTAATAAAACTGTAAATATCTATATTATTGACCACTATTCACTAACTCCGCATGCATTATCGCGGAATCAAAATGTTTCAATCATGTCCTACTGTGTGGCACACTGAATCCTATTGGTAGATTGGTTTGGCATGCCAGAGCAAAAAAGGTTCCCGCCCCTTTGGTGTGCTGGCACATACTATTCGATCACCAGCCACCCAAAAGATAGAATTAATTTTTTTTACAAAATATGCACTATATATATATATATATATATATATATATATATATAATCCTTTGTAATGTCGTGAGCCCTGAAAATTACTCCAGCACTTAGTAGCGAAGGAGATCACATAGCTACTTGTCAAAAGTCATTTTATTTATTTGTTAATTAAAAACAAAACTTAAGTACATTATTAATTATGCTAATCTCCTCAGTCTTACGCTGAATAAAAGTTCAAAACCAGAATGATGCTATTTGATCATTTTCAACTGTCTCCCAGGTGCGGCTGTCCCCGCGACCCCTTTCTTGAGTATCGTCCAAGATCACTCAAACGGCTGCTCCGCAGACTCCGTCTTTTCGTCTTTAAGAGGTCATTGCAGCTCCTTTCTCTTGGTCATTAAGGTGCCGTTGCCTCCAACCCCACGCGTGAAGAAGAAGAAGGGGAAAGAAACTGATCTGGGGAAAAAAGAGAAATCCCGTCAAATTTCGGCGATTCTTTAAAATCCCCCGTTGGGCCTCTTTCATGCCCCTAATAATTTCTGATTGGTGAGTGTAGTGGATATGCACACTGCACTCTTCGTCTTCATCCCAACTTCATTAATTCTTTGAGACAAAAGGCCTATGCGACTGAGATGAACTCCGTCACCCTACCTCCTATTCCTAATGGAGGGTCTATCAATCGACCTGTCACTTTGACATTGAATCTACCCTTCAGGGTATGTCTTTATCACAACAGGCCAACATCCTCCTTCATTCAAATAATTCGCGGTCCTCTAGCGTGAAGGAAACAATCAATAGAAACTGTTCATAGGATCTATTGGACGATATGTTCACCGTTATCCGGGTGTTGGAGAAGAAATAGGCATGGTATTAACAAAGCCATTTTCAACATCGGCTCACAACTGTTTGGCTCCCAGGCATGAGAGAAGAATACACGGTCTCTTTTAGAAGACTACAATGTCCCGTTTGGGCATTTTGCTCTCCTACGTACATCAAACTTGACAACTATTGTCGTGAAGTGTTCGTCTAATAAGCCGACGCTACACCGTCATATACATTTTGAACTTAAGAAACAGTACCAAAGAAAACAACAAGAGGGCGCTACTTGTAACAAACTGAAATTCGTGAATCGACTATCGATATTTATAAAAAATACAGGCTGGCTGCGATTTCAAGAAGTAATAAAGATTGTTCAGAATTGCTGAAAAAAATTACTACAGAAATGTTCCTCTTTCGTATAACATTAACATGAGCTGCCGCAATATGAATTTCGATCCCTTATCTTAGTGTTATACATCAAGGCAACACTCTGGGTTTTTGTAATTTTCTTCATAAATCATAGAATAATTTAAAAATCCAGAGATACGTGTATTTTATTTTTTGTTACTATCTCAAATACGAAGAAAAAAATCTGATTATTAGCGCCATAAGGTTAATACAAAAGCCACGAAATCTAGATTCTATTTAGTTCTTTTTTATCTACTTGGGAATAAAATTTGATATTTTAAATATTCTGCATACAACTGGGTTTAATATGCGTATAAATATTTATCGTGTGTTTACCTCAATCAATTATTTACGAATACCCCTATTTTTTTTTACTGCTCTGTAGTAGAATTAATTATAACATTGTGCATACGTAAGATATTGCATTTTAAATGAATTCACAATGCAAAACTTCAATAAATTTCTGATCTTTCAAAATATATTAAAATGTAATCATAACCTGTTCTATATATTTCTAATCTCTCTCAGAAATAATTTTCAAAGACTATACGAAACAAGTTTTACAATTTAAATATAATCCTCCTAATTTTATTCTATACAACTCTTGAAGTAAACAATACCTTTTTTTTACAAAATGCAATTTATTTTTCCTTCAAGGTATAACTGATTCAACTTAAGATCGAAAATTATCTTAACAAGTGATTGAATATTCATGAATTGTGATCCCTCTTTTTGATAAACAGAATTTCTTAATCTAACAAGTACGGTAAAATCAGTTTCCTTGATTCTTTTAAATTTTTTATTCTTAATCTCCTCGGTATTATTTTAAATTATATTGGAATAATGAAATAAGTTGGCAACGATATTTAATTCCAAGTCAACTAAGTTTGAATTTCAAAACAAAAAGATACCTGTAAGTGTGCAAAATCAAATAATTTAACGTATTCGAACACTTGTTTTCTCTTATAGGAAATGAACAAATAGAGAATGACATTATCTATTTCATTATATTTTTTTTACAAAACAAAATGCAAATTCTAAGCATTTTTAAAAATTCATGAACCGAAAGAATTTTTTCGTTCAAATCTGAAGTTATAAATAAAATAAGAAACTCTCATTAATAAATAAATATTTTCTAGATATGTTTTATTTCTGAAAATGTAAAATACTACTTTTTCTAGATTATTCTATGACACATTTGTTGATATAAATAAGTAAACGAAAAAAAAAGGTTATCTATTATTTATATCAATTTCTAAAAAGTGTGTCATGATAATGCTTGATAAATAAACAAAGTAATTTAGGAAGGTATTTCTGATTATCTAATATTTTTTATTTGTTTCTATTTGAATTCTGAAATTAAAGGAAATACTTTTTTGTGAAAAGGTACTCGTACAAAATTAAAAAATATATGTATATTTCATAAATATAAATAGTTTTTCATTTATTAGTTTTCTCTTTTTAAAATTATATTGGTCTTGAGGCTAAAGCGTAGGTTCCCAACCATTTTTGAACTGGAGCCCCCTTTTGTAGTGAATATTCCCACACCACACCCCCTCCCACTCTAGAAAAATAAGAGCATACATGTATAAGAACAAGGATTAATTTTAAAATAATATTCTATTACTAATAAGACATATTTCTTTTTTTTTTTTTTTTTTTCTAAAGCCCTCATTTTTTTTTTTTTTACTTGCGAATCTGAAATAGTTGCAGCAAAGCTACTGTTTTCAGTCTTGTGTTGTATTTTGTTCTGTTTTCGAATATAAATATTTTTAATACCTTGTGCGACTACCAGAATATTTTTTGTTCAAGAATATTAGGGCTGCACTTTTAATTATTGCTGCAAATTGAACATTTCCACTTTATTTTACTTTTGAACAATGCATTTTTAAACTTTACTTGTTTGATGAAATTCATTAAAGGAACTCGAAGTTTTTGGAATATTGCACATTATCAGCAATTTTAATTTATATTTCAAAGCAGTGCTATAATATTATTTTCCAGGCGATTTGTTACAGCTAGGCCGCCATCTTGGATTCATATCACTCGCTTGGCGCTTAATACTCCGATATCAAATTCGTTCCATAAAGTCTTGAGCAGGAGTGAATTTTAAACAATTCCAATGGGTTAAAACTCTTATGACGTCATAGTCACATAATAACTACGATCACGTAAATTGATCAGATGGCATATTGCTTGTCTCACAGCCTCTATTTCTGCAACAAAGTTTGTAGAGCCTAAAGACTAATTCGCACCAAGGCATTCAGTAGCAAGACGGAAATATGTAGCCAATCTGAGTCATTTATTCCCCTTTGAAAAGGCTTTTGATTGGTTACATCTTAAGTGCTCACTACTTACTGCTTTGGTGTGAATGAGCCTTTTCTGCTGACAGTAAAATAATGCGTTTAGGTAAATAAAATACCCTTGATTTTACAGCATGTGTATACATTGGCATGAAATATTTTTGTAGAATCTCAATATTCTTTAAATAGTTATCAATTCTGAAATGTTATTTAAATTTTACAAGTAGAGCAGCAAGCATAAGTATAGTGTCATTTTTTTTTAATTCAATGGAGAACACGTGATTATATTTATCACGTGAACGTCTTGATAGCCCATTGCACCTGCTTCATTGTAAAGATAAATAACTCTGTTGTGACTCGAGAACTGTTTCAATATTCTTTTATTTTTCTGCGACACGCAGGATAAATGAGGCTATTTACAGTTATGAATTAATGAAGCTATTTGCATGAAATAACTAATTATTTGAACACACGCTCAGTAAAGATAAAATATTATACAGTTCTTTATCTAGTGTAAAACGTAAACTGCTTAGAATACTACAAAAACTTATTTAACTAAAATCCTATTGCCATTTCAAAGTGAATATTAAATATAAATATTAAATAATAGCAAACAGGAAATGTTGAACTTAATAGGAGTAGCAAAAACTCTACAATTAAAAAAAACAATAGAAAAAATTACTTCGATAAAAAGTGCCCCTAAGAAAAATTATAAAAACTCATTAACATTTTAAGTATTGATGATAGTATCCAGAATTTATTATATTTTCCCCCGTATTACATACATCATAAATTAAATCTATATCTGTTAAGATAATCAGATAAACTTACCAAATGAATATTTCTTTGTTTTTCTTCAGCAAAATACTCGCCCAGATCTTTTAATTAATTTATTTCTCTCGCTTACATGGAAAAGAATGTATCCTGGGAGATATTTATATTCACAAGAGAAAATTTTTAGCATAATGTGTAAAAATAATAAATTTCTACGTGGGAGTTTTAATCTATTAAATATGTAGATTTGTAGGGTGACAAATTTCGCTCTATTAACACTTCGGCGAAGAACTGCTTTTGAATTTTGGAATAACTGTTTCTGTGGATTTTTTTTATTATTAGTCATCAAGAGGACTATTGTTTAGCCATCAAATAATATATAATCACTTTCCAGTTTTGTATGTGTTATACTTCATACCTGCTTTCACCACTAATGAACTTAATTTTAAAAGTATATTATGCCAATGAAATAATTTGAATGTTTTATTCAAATGAAGTACCTTTTTAGATATATAACATACCCCTTTATGGACTAAATTTATTTGTAAAACTTTGTGAAGAACAATCAGTGTTTCTATATTGGAGCTTAGAAACGTAAAAAGCGGTGCCAGCTCATTTCTAGATTTCGCCATCTGATAGTAACTTTCAGTTTCATAATTACATTCTTACGACACAATATTTTAAATGAATTTAATTTAGTACTTTGCTTTAAGTCAGTGCAAATTTAAGTCGTAAGAAGATTATTAAGAAAAGATTTTTCGAATTTTTGATTGAGAAGTAAGAAGATTATTTCAGAAATACATAAAGAAATTCCGCGCAAATATTAAATTAATTTTGAGTACTTACGTATTATACTGCCGACCGATTTCGCCGAATGAAAAAACATCGCCAATTCAAAAAAAGTTGCCAAATGCGGCTATCGTTATTATTATTACTGTGTTCAAATGTACGTGTGAGCGGTTTTGACAATTGATTTCATGAAATTAGTAGACGGTATAATACATAAGTATAGAATTTTATTAGAAATTCACAATATTTAATGTGAAATAAAGTGCTGCGGTAGAACTTAACTTGATAGAACTTAGTAAAAAAATTAGATAAAATAACAATTAAATTTGCCATTTATTGAAAATGTTACTATTAATATTAATTAAAATTGTTCAGTGAAAGAAAGTTTTTGCAATTTTAGTCAGACTTTACCAATTAAGTTAAAATAACAGGACAACAATTAAATATTCTCTAGATCGTTTTGAGGATATTTTATACATTGCACATGCTGAAAATATCAATTAAATACTGCAATAAAACTGCCTAATATTTAAATAATTAGTACTGTAATATTTGCATGGAAATATGAAGTAAATAAATTTGAAACTCTATATATTATTACATATATTGCCAAGTTGTGGAATGTAAAATCTTTGAATAAAATATCACATATTCCGGAGTTCACGTTTTAAAAATTCATGACACAAGTAGGTTCACATTCTTGTAAAGTTTCGGTTGTTTTTAGTTTCTCAACTTTTCAAAGGTAATTTTTTTTTCTTTTGAATCCTAAAACTTTTACAACAGGAACAGTGGTTTTAAAGAAATTCGTTACTTTCCAAAACTGATTAACAAAACCTTAGCAGGATTTTAAAAGCTCTTCATTCTTTAAAAATTTAGTATTTATCTTTTGTCTTCATTCTGTTACCAGAAACCGCAAAACAAAAACTTTTTCAGGTGCCTCGCTAAATTGCAACCCAAGTTTGAAGAATACAAAATTAGACTATGGAAGCAGTTTTAATTTTTTTTTCCTTCTATTGCTTTTACTTGTTTCCTCTTAAAGAGTTTTCCTTGTTTCTGTCTCATAGAGAAGTGAAATAAAGGAATAAAAAGCCGTGAAGTATAAAGCCGGCTTAGTGAAGAATTTAAATCACGCGCAGAAGAAAGTTCCATGTTTTAATAGCGAGTGCTTCAATTTGTTGTGAAGGATCCGTACAATAGATGGAAAGAGAATTTCACGAGAGCTATTATCTGTGGAAATTAAGGTATCCGAATACCTAAAATCACGATTTTTTTTCAAAAATGGACAAATTTTTTCATGATTTTATTTTATTGACCGTTTTATTAGCTTTGTAACAATACCAATTTTTTTACGTATTTTCCTTTCACTAGTAAAAAAACTACTCCTGTTTTAGTAAAAGCAGATGCCATAACTTTAAACAAGATGTCGAACTTTAAAATTCGTTTAATTCGAAATGTGTTTTTTTTTCAAAAAATTCAAACGAGGACAGCGATTGCTCAAAAAGTTCTGAAATGATTAATTGAATTTTTTTTGTTTCTGTGTAATAGTAGAAGTGTATGCCAAAAATATTGTGTGCTATTTCATATAAGCATTGCGTAAAGTTTAAACGCGTTTGGGTACTTTTATATGTGTTTTATTTCTAGTAGACAGGGTGATTCATAAAGAAGTTAAATTCAAGCACTATAATTCAAGAGCAATTTAAGATAATATATGCTACTTTGTAACAGAATTGTATGGGACAATTTTAACTTTTGTTAGAAATAGTCAAAGATGTTCTGTGTGTGAACCCTTAGTCCTGTCTATTGATCATGTCTATAGATATCATGTCTGTTAATGTCTATTAGTCATGTCTATTGATTGTTATCATGTCTATTGATAGTGGTTGAAATACGTTATTTCAGCTTCATCCAGGACTTTTACGTTTGCACTAACAGCCCGTAGTTTTAAATTCTTCATACTGTTTTTTTTTATTTCCAATGGCCCGGATTACAAAAGACCACTACACCACAAGTGAGTTGGAACTAAAACAAAAACAGACGAATTAATCAAAGTAGGAAATAACAAAGTGGCGAGAAAAGTCTATGAACCCAATAAGTCCCTAGGTCGCCAATAAAGATAGCATAAAGAGAAACCCTTAGTACTGGGCAGCGCGGTGAATGAAGTCATCATCCATGTCCTCCCAAATACCACAGAGTGTGCAGAAAGGGGCTTGTGAAACTTGAATTCGAGGAAGATTATTAAGATCTTTATAAAATTATATTTCACCAGATCTTATTGGAATTTTTCTCTGTGTATTGAATGGAAATGAGATCATTCATCTTTTTGCTTAATAATATGATTGACACTGGCAAAAGGGGCCGCTTTCCTTGTTGTTTGTTGAATGGAAGCTCCCTTCTTTGCTAGGTAGTCCACTAAATTGTTACCAGTTACTCCGCAGTGTCCAGGGATCCACTGCAAGACGATTTGCTTAGAGTACTCAGACAAACTCTGCAGCATTTTCTTGCGGTCAAGAATGTTAGAGGAGGCAGGAGTAGAATTTGAATTCAAATCAAAAGAGTCAGCGCTTTTGAATCACAGTAGACATAGTAAAGCTATTCAGATGACAATGAAACTGTGCAAGGGATACGTGAAGGGCTGCAACCTCACCATCGAAAGTGGTTGTGAATTTTCCAGTTGTTAAATAAAAAGAGAAACAGAGGCAATATATATACACCCCTACTCCTAAGCTGTCAGAGTTCTTCAAAAGGCTTCCATAATGCACCTAGTCAGGCTCAGGATACATGGTGTCTATCTTTTTCAGGACAAGTAACCTTAAAATTGAGGTATTTTTCTCTTTTTTGTAAACTTCCTGGGTAAGCTCAGTGCGGATTCGAAAACGTTTATCAATAGTTGGGTCCAAAGATGGCATCGGAGGTTCGGGGACGAAATCTATATCAAGCTGTTCCTTTAGTTCCCGTACAACCTGCACAAAACCACGCTGGGTCTTCAAACGCCTCCCTGAATCCATGTAGAGTTTGCTCAATAGGGAGTAGCCGTCGGGTAGTCGTATTGACTTTTCCCATAGTATCAGGGCTCTCTCTTGAAAGATATGTCAAAGAGAATGCGACTGAAAGTGTTTTACCCATGTTAACCTTCATGTTGTTTTCTTCACACCAACACTTCAAGACTTTAAGCGCTAAATTAAAGCCATGCCTGATTAATTGTGTGGAGTGTTTCCTGGGGAATTCAGTTCAGACCACAAGGTCGTCAGCATAAAGTAGATATCTAATTCCAGTAATCATTCTGATCTGGTGGACAAGATCATTTATGTAAATATTGAAAAGGATGCAGCAGGATACTGGGCCGTGAGGTAGTCTAGGTTTTAGAACACCGTATTTGGAAAGCCTCCACCATATCTGTGTGTGATCTTACACAAACTCTGCATAAAAAAACACGAAACCAACTAAACATGTTCTCAATATCAAGATTGGCGAGTTTCAGCAAGTTGTCAGTCCGTACAGTGTCATAAGCAGATTTAAGGTTGATGAATACCGCTGAAAGTATTCAGCTTTTATCCAAGGCATCTTTGATAGATTGGTTAAGGAGTGCTACATGTTGGTTGGTAGATCTAAATTGTCTCAATCCAACCCGATCCTCTGCAAGGAGATTATTGGTTTCTAAGAGCCAGCTAAGACTTTTAGTTGTAATTCTCTCCATAGTTTTCCCCATAATGCTGTTAAGTGAGATTGGTCTTAACTTAGAAGATCCTTTGGATCTTTTAACGTTTTTATGGATTGGTAAAACTATGGCTCTAAGCCACTGAGAAGGAATAATTCCCGAATTCCAAATCATACTGAAGAATCTTAACAAAGTTCTTAAGGCATAAGTACTCAGATGTTGCGGGAACTCCGATTGTATGCCATCTTCGCTTGGGAATTTCCCCCTTTTAAGGCAAGTAATAGCTTGAATGAGCTCCTCTAAAAACAGACATAAGTAGAAAATGGGATTAGAAGATGCCCGAGCACCAGAATCTGTGACAAGTGATTTAATTTCACGTTTTAAGACCTGCATAGCGTGTTTATTCTTCTGGTGAGAGTTAGTAAAATGTTTGACAAATGCCTTGGCGATTTACGTGATAGGTTTATTAGTTTTATTAGTGACTTGAAGAGGTTGTTTAGGAGCTCTCTTAACTTCATTTTTGATACCAAAAATTCTTCATACCACTGTTATATGGATTTCTACTTGGAGGTTCTTCTTCGAATCATGATCGAAAATGCCGAAGTTGCAGATTCCGTTCAAGAACACAATAAGCCTACTCCACTATAGACACCACCATTTTGGCTGGCTAGTCACAAATTTCCTTCTATTGCTTACATCACTTCCATCAGGGCCGAAACACAAACTTAATGAGTACATACCTTAGGATTCGCTGAGGTAGTACCTGCCCTTGACTGTTAATGTTTTACAAAATCCTTCTTCATGCATCTCCCTGTATAATTTTTTTTTGCAATAATAAACGTTTGCAACGTTTGCAATGTAATGATACAGAGTTTTAATTAACAAAATAAAAAAAATACTATATATTGTAATTATATGGTAAATTATGCATAAGCTATAATTTGTTTACCAATTGTAGTCTTTTTGAGTTCACTTCTGAGATTATAACCTTTTATTAACAATAGCGTATGCGAGATTTAAATATCAATGGGAAGGATGTGTTTTGTTATCTTCAATATGTTATTAAATCTTGGAATAGTAGTCGACACCTCTGGACAAAGTACTTCCTCAGTATTCTTTAGATTTGATCGATATCCAATAAAATGTAAAAAATTAAAATTTTATTATTAATGGGGGAAAAGAAAATTTGCCATGAAAAAAGATATATCCCGCCCCAAAAATTTTTGGCAACTCCAGTTAACAGTTACTTGATCTCTCGTTTAAGAAACTAATTTAATTTGATGTATGGCTAATTTTCTTAGCCCCCTTCAAATTTAAACGGTTTTTTTTCTTTTTAAAATTTTTTTGGTTTTTTAATCACCCCCCACTGCGAAACAACACGAGAGCTTTAGTGAGGGAATTGAAAAAAAATCTCAGTTCCCTCCCCTCCACCCCAAACTGCCACACCAACGGGGGAAAATTTTAAAAGCCAAAACCCAGATTTTTTGGTTATATTCCCTTCCTTTGGTTTCGAACCCGCTACTCGAAAACATCAGCCACGAGCTCGTGACCATCACCACTCGGCTGCCACCACCAATAATTTCTTGATATGTGGATACTTTTCTATTTAAATTATTAATATTTATATTTTTACAGCAGGAGAGTAAATTTGATTGTGTAGGAAGATTTTATACATTTGAACAAAAGAGAGACATTTGAACCACTTGAAACATCCCTTTTGCATTTATTGGTACTTTAACGGTTGTCTTGACAACATTTGTATGTTTGCAATATTTTCTTCTCCAAAAGCAAAAGTAAAATTCTCTTTGGAGGGATACTTAAATAGGGATAAAACTCAAAAAATATTAAAAAATATATTATTGATTGCTTTGAATAGTAAATAATTTGATCGTTATGTTCTAGAAGAGAAAAAATAATAAGTGTACTTAAAAGTCTCCCTCTCTCACACACACAAGTAAAAATCTTAATTGACTCAAATGATGGCTTCTATTTTTTTATCTTTCGTGTACAAATTAATAAGTCAGAGTTTTTAAAAAGTATTTACAATTAATAATACTTTTAGTTAAGAAATTTAAATGGTTTAAATCCTCATAAATCTGCTACAGGAAGTTTTACAACAAACAGATGCTTATACAGATATAATCCTAGAGCTATACTTAATGGGCACGTCCATCAGTTTTCAGAGGAATTCAAAATATCTCGGTGTTTTCCTTGAACGTGAGAGCACTTGCAGCAAACACATTCAATTGCTGGTAGCAGAAGCTAGAAAGATATTGAATTCATTGAAATTTATACTTGGCTGTGACTGGGAAGCTGATACAAGAACTTAGGAATGATTTACACATCTCTTCTTGGACTGATTCCGGAAGATAGATACCAAATTTATCTTCAAAAGATAGATAAAACTCAGTTGAGCATAGCTCATATAATTGCTGAGCTTTATCGCAGTATTCCAACTAATAGAGTTCTGTACGAGGCTGATTTGCAATCGTTGAGACCGAGAAGTATCCCTACTCTTACAATATGTTATAGTAAACTTTTCAGCTATCAAGGCCAACATCGTACTGCACATTTCTTGAGAAGTTAGTCAAAGATTGAAAAAGTACAGTGTTTTTAGTCATGGGTTGAAAGTAGATGTATCGCAGTCTTTTGTTGAAACTAATTTTTTAAGATCTACAGTGTCTCCTTTGGATAGATACTCTTCCCTGAGCATTCTTTCGTGCAGAGTTAGACTTACACTGACAAGTCCACTAAGACTCCGGAATACTTAAGACAGGCTGCTCTAGGGGTAACAAACAATATACCTATTGAGGCTGTATTGATTTACACGCAACGGCAGTAAGGAAGAATTTGGACACACTGGTAGTGAATGTAAGGCAGGAAGAGAAGAAGCTACTCTTAAAGGTAGAAATACTGACTATTCTTTCGTTTTCCGTTCAGAACTGATTGCAATAAATATGGCGTTGAGGTATGCTTTGGAGCACGGATTAAGCAGTGTGATATGGATTCTCTCAGGCAATGGAAGTTTTATTCAATATCTCGATAATTGGAGAGATATTAGTGGCTAGAGAGAGATTGAAGTTATAAATAAGCTCAGAACCTTGGCCAAGACTAGGCAATGGATACCATATCACGCGTGAACCTAAAATATAATACTCTTGTGGATAAGCTGGCTAAAGATGGAACAGATATCCTTCAGATAAATGAGAATCCCTTGACTTGCTTCGAATTATACTCAAAAAGAAAGGCTTCTATTGGTATTGCTTGGAGACAACGGTACTGTATGGAAAAATAGCACTCTAAAAATTTGAAGGGGGAACAAAAAACATCAAACTCTTTGCCCTTTTAAAATTTTGGCCATAAAAATCAGATTCTCAGGTGGTAGTGAAAAATTTTTAGTTTGTACAATGTACAATACGTGTTACCTACAACCGCTGCAAATAAGAAAAAAAAATTGGCCTTGTTAAATACTATAACAAGCTATAAGTTACGATCACTTCTTCTACTTACTTAAACAAATGGGAGAACCAAAAAAGGCTTAAGAAGAAAAGACCTTTCAGGGAAATAGTCTCTGGGTATTCTTATTAACGATGTTGAGCGTCACTAAATTAAAAGCAGCCTAAATCCTGCTGAAGGACTCCCTGGAGTCCATTTCCACTACATCTTCCCTTCTACAATATGTAAAAAAGGATCTTGTTACGGAACACCTTAAACAGCTTATTTTGGAAGTTATCAACGATATTCCTTCCAACGCCATTAAACTTTACACTGATGGAAGAAAAATAAATGAACTTACAGGAGGCGGCATTTACATCGAAACCCCTAAAAGACGACTTACTCTCGACGTAATCCTGACTCATGTTCTGTTTTCAGAAGTAAATCAATAGCCACCAATGAAGGATTTGAACCAGTTGAATCTGAGAGAGACTTTGACTAGATTTTAACGGACAGTCGAAGCTCCCTGCAACATCTGAGCAACTGGTATCATAAACTTAAACTCAGTGGCGCAACAGCCCATTAGGGCCAGGGCCTACTATGCCCATCCCAGTATACGTGAACATTGGGCGCTGAGGTGCATGAGCAGATATCCCGATCAGTTGGTCAGTTTGAAGCGAGACCCCGTGTTTAAGTCCCCATGCAAGCTTGGTACTCATTTATCGACCCACCCAGTGAGATAAAAAAGGGTGAGTCGACCTTGCCCAGGCCGGAATAGAATCCCGGGCCTGTGATGTGGCCATCGCTACCCCAAAAACCGGGCCCTTTAAATGGTATCTATTTGGAGATAAAACTGGTATTTCCATCTTGCCAAGTTAAAACATTTTCAAAACAAATTTTTCTCGTAATCCCATCGCACGTTAACATTCAAAG
>BMAV01024679.1:119294-132992 GCA_019973955.1 Trichonephila inaurata madagascariensis | reverse complement strand
GAACAGGTCCTCTTTGTGAAGGCGTCTGGCCACAGTAAACCGCTACACTTGTCGACCTGTTGCTGTACAGAGTTTCTGAGCAATGGAGCTTGCCGACTGCTGTCGAACTTTTTTCGCCTACAGGATGATATATCGGTCATCCCCTGCAGTTGTCGTCCTCGGGCGGCCACACCAACCTTTCTAACAGCTGTACCTGTGGTTTGGAACGCTTTCCAAGCGCGCGAAACGACACTTTTGTTGATTCCGAACTCTGCAGCTACACTGGTGACAGTACGCCCCTCCTCCAGCTTTCCGATCATTCTTCCACGTGTGAAGTCATCCAGATGATTTCTTCTAGCCATATTTCACGAACTGCCTCACTGGCACTTGCAGAGAATATGGTGAATTGCGTCTCCGTCCTTCATTTCATTCTACTGTTGAGCAGCGCGCGCCGACATCACGCGTTTTGCGTACGTTCACATCGCTTCTGACGTTTTGTTCCTGATATTTGCATATGCATGACGTTTCTACTGACTTACGTGTTCCCTCTACTGATCTCCAGACCTCCTTTTCTGCAATTTCATGGCTATCTGCTAAATTTTTACATTGTTGCTTAAGTTTTGCACACCAGTGTATTTAATAAAAAGTAACTAAAATAAAAATTTTCTTTGTTGACCTAAGTAGGAACAGACTTTAAAAAAAAATTTATATTACTTGTTTCTTTATATATATATATATATAGAGAGAGAGAGAGAGAGAGAGAGAGATAGATAGATAGATACATAGATAGATATACTTAGCTTGCGAACTTCTATAAGTCACCTAATAACTTTCTGATCATTCTTCCGATTCTTTTCTAGGGAGGTACTATTGACTTAAGTAGAGGGCTTCAGTAACGCAAGCGTTGAACTCTCGATTTTACTTTCAGCGACCCTTTCTGTGAGTTTCACGCACGAAGTAACCAACGAATCATAGTAGCGAACCCGTTGCCGTAGTTGTCAGGTTTGGGGTTCGAATTCTTGTGCTACAAAAGATCCATCGTATAGAGCAGGGGTACTCAACCATTTTTTCTGCTGGGCCGCTTATATATGTCAGCTATTTCACGCGAGCCGCATACGTACGTTAGTTATTCCACGCTGGCCGCAACTTGAGGGGGGAGAGGAGGAGAAATTCTTTCAGACCACGATAGCATTGGTAATTTAAAATGTGGAAAATTGATCAAAATATTATAATTTCTATTTTGCTTTTTTTTAATTTTTATTTTTTTATATTTTTTTTTGTCACTAATACTAAATTAGAAACATTCAAGAAATACTCCTTTACAATTTCTGCATCAGTAAACGGTTTCATATGATTACCAATAATATAACAAACTTCATAGGATGTCTTTGTTACCGCTGTATGATATTACCACTGACAAAACACTTTGTTGCTGTTGCGAAGACTATTCAAGAAGCCTACTTATCACCTCTTGAAAGAGATCTTCGAGGAAAAGTGTCATTAAATGATTCCTGTTTATTGGTATTTTTTAAATACAGTACTTTCGTGACAAATCAAACAATTCCTGATCCATGTTTGTTTTTCACAACAAAATAGTCAACATCCCAATCGTCTTGAAACGATATATTTTCTTCGAATATTTTTCACTTGCAAGATATAAAAGATATTTAAAAATTAGTTCCACCCATAAAATTGTCACTACACCACTGTTGTCTGTTATCACAACTGTAACCATTCCAAACAGAGAAAAAATATCAATTCGTACCAGCACGACACCGACAGCAAAAAGCAAAATTGATATATTTGATTTCTTGACAAAGAATTTCCCACCAAATTTTTAATACAATGTTCTTAAATAAGTAAATTTCTCAGAGCAATGGGTCAAGACCGGGCCACTTAAAAAGGCTGGGTGGGCCGCAGGCTGGGTATCGCTGATATAGAGGGACTAGTTTAAGTTAAATATATCGAGGTTTAAAATATTCATAGCGTGGTGTGGAAATTTGGGTTAAAGAATGCAGCTCAAATGTCGTTCTCGTCAGTTGACCGAGTTCAAAATTACGAGGTCCGCCGCCAACAAATCTCGCCTTCCCATAAAGTGCGACGTTAACAATTAAAAAATCCAATAAAATCCTCTGAATTTCACTCAGGAATCTTTCACGAAACTTCTCTCTTATCTTCCACATTTACGATCAGTAATTCTCCACTTAACCACCTCTTTTCCTCTCCTTCTATTTACTAAACTTCTAATTATACAGTAAGGCTCATTTGCATATTTCTTCACAATGGAAGGTTCTCATATCAAACCTCATAACAAAGTAAGCCCCGGGGATTCGTTAAGGGAAACGAGTGGAAGAACCCACTAGGAGATAACCACTGACATATCAAGGGCCTTAGCGTCCATTTCTCTCGAAATCTTGTACTGCATTCAGAGCCATAATAGTCGTTAAATTGTAGCAGTTGCACTTCCATTGAAATAAACGTTACTGGAAGAAATATGGAGCCATAAACTGAAATTATTCTAAAATTGACGTGATCCAGTATTCGCACTCTTTTTCAACACACAGCTGATACAGACCCCATCCCCCCTTCCTCCGCCGAGTGGGAATATTTCAAAAATTTACAATTCATTTAGACGTAAGAAAAAACTCATATTGACTGTTTTCGGTTGCATAAATTCCTCTTCTCAAGAATTTTGTAGGAGAAATATAATTATATTTATGCGTATGAGGTAATTCTCAGTGCGTCTCAAAGCTTCAATACTTGCGCCTCAATTTTCAATCATAATTTCCTTCGGGCCTTCCATACAATAACAATGTATTGAATGCAATAATATAAATATATATATATAATGTACTTTGACGCTAAAACTACAATACTATCTTAATTATAAACTACTCAAATTATCAAGATAAATATCATATTTTGTACATGTTACTTGCAAGTAATAAATATTTTAAGTTATATATATATACTTTTTAAGTAATATAAATATTTTAAGTAAATTATATATACTTTAAAGTAATAAAAAAAGTATTATGTTGCTTTTCTTTTCTAATTTTCAAATTGGAACAACAACAATAAAAATGCAACGTGTATTTTTTTTATATCAAAATGCATTATGTTTTGCTTCCTTTTAAGTAAATTTTTAAAACTTTTTAAAATAATCTTTTATTCTTGACTTTTTGATATGCTCGCGCTCCTCCCCCCTCGTAGGGTTATCACAGCCCCTTAGGGGGGTACTCCCCACAGTTTGAGAAACACTGGTGTAATTACTATAAGACAAAATTTAGAAGTCAAGATGTAGATAAACACTTTTAATAATTAAGGTATGAAAGGAAATGAGTTTTTGAAATGAATGCTCATGAAAAACGTGTAATATATTCTACACAAGTTTGTTATTAAATAATTGATGTTTCCTATTTAACCTGCATTAAATTGAAAATTCTCCCTTTTCTTCAATCCATCACTTTTTTCTCTTTCTTTCTTTCTCTCTTAATTTCTGTCCTCCTTCTCTCGTTAATTATTTTTAACTAGCTGCGTTATTTATTTATTAGAATCATCGGAGATGATTTTATTAAATGATAACATCGGTTTACTCAAATTGAAGTGAGACTGAAAACTTGTTCCTTACACATTTCATACAGAAAAAAACGTGAACAAAACATAATTGCGCACTGAATTTTTTTTAAAAAAAATGTTAATGAAATCTGCTTATTTGACTACACTGAACTTTTGAGCACTGAATAAGAATATTTAACACACATTACGAGTGGGATAAGGGTGTCCTCCTCGTCACTTGACATAAAATTACAAGGTCCGTCGCCAAAAGCCCTCGTGTTGCTGAATAAGGCGATATTAATATCCACTCACTCACTCACGAGTAGGATAATAATAAATGTGATTATGAAAAAAAGAAAGAGAGTTAAGAAGATTTCATATCCCGTGAATCTCTCAGTAAACATATTTTGTGTCCAAAAATGGCGAGAAAACAGCTTTCGACTAAGAATTATTCGTTAAAGGTGTTGTACCGGGTAATATTCGGGTTCTTCTACTAATCCTCTTGGTGAAAATATTCTTTAGCTGTGATTTTAAGTAGAGATGGCTTGATTTTATGCAAATGTGACTACTATTTAAATCATTATTTGTGAGTTATGTGTACGTGAGTTAATGGTTAAGCGTTGAGCATTAAGTGAGAAATCTAAGTATTAGTGAAGGTGAAACAGCGAGTGGGTCATCGTGCGTCTTGAGATTAGTAGTCGACGTAGAATCCACCAGGAATTAGTGAAGTAAACTACCTTCAACAGGACCGAGCTATCGGACTTCTAGAAGGATCATACAAGGAGCTTCTACTCCAGATAAGTACACTACTGGCCACAGTAAATGCAACACCCTGAAGGAAGCATGCAAATAACATGAAATTTACAACATGCATCAGCGGAGCTGAGATATTTAAATGATTAGAATTTCAGCGCAGACACACATCACGCGCGCCTGTGGCGCCACCTCAAAGCGTTATTTAAAGCTTGGAGATTTCGACGATTTCAAGTTCGACAATTGTGTTTTTCTTGTTGTTGTTTTCAAAAAACGATTAGTTAAGTCTAGTAGAAAACAGCGATCAGCTTTTGATCAAGTATCTGAGTTCGACAGAGGAAGCATAGTGACCTACCGAGATTGTGGATTATCTTTCAGGGAAATCGGTAGTCGTGTTGGACGAAACAAACAACTGTAATGCGAATATGTGACCGTTGGTTGCAGGAAGGTACGACGGACCAACGTGGTCGATCGCATTCACCTCAGTGCACCACTTCACGTGAGGATAGGCAAATTGAGCGCATGGCAGTGACGGATCGCACAATCACATCACGAACCATAGCACAGGACATTGAGTCTGTAACGCATCATTCAGTGTCTACGCGTACCATTCGACGCCGTTTACAGCAGAGTGGTCTGTCAGCAAGACGTCCATTACTTGGTCTACCCTTGACGCAGAACCACAGACGTCTCTGCCGCCAATGGTGTGATAAAAGAAGGATGCAGGTGACAGAATGGAATGAAGTTGTCTTTACTGACTAGTCACGCATCTGTCTGCAACACCACGATGATCGGATTCGAGTCTGGAGACACCGTGGAGAGAGGATACTGAACAGCTGCGTTATGCACCGCCACACTGGTCCTACACCGGGTATGGTATGGGGTGGTATTGGATATCACTCTCGCACTCCTCTAGTACACATTGCCGGTACTTTAAACAGCCAGCGCTACATCTCCTAGGTGTTGAAGCCAGTTGTCCTTCCTTACCTTCAGGGCTTGGCCACAGCCATATTTCAAAGGATAATGCGCGACCACACGTGGCACGCATTGTCCAAAGGTTCTTCGTCAATCACCAGATTGAATTGCTTCCCTGGCCGGCTCGCTCTCCGGATCTTTCGCCGATAGAAAACATGTGGTCCATGGTTGCTCAACGATTGACCCAGATTACACCCCCAGCTGCCACACCAGATCAACTTTGGCAACGTGTGGAAGTTGCTTAGTCTGCTGTACCCCAAGAACACATCCAAAGTCTCTTTGAATCAAAATCGAGGCGTGTGGCAACGGTGATCTCCAACAATGGCGGCTAATCTATATTAGCTACTGATTCTGGCAGGAACCACACTTCACAGAAGTCTATAAATTTAATCATTTGATACTTGGTCAACATGTCATCTACAAAATAAATTTTGTTGTGCTATCTCTTGTCTTTCTTGGTGTTGCATTTACGGTGGCCAGCAGTGTACTTTCGATAATTTAGTATATCCAGTTAAAAGCTAGTGTTTCAATTGCTCCCAGAATTAAGTTATAAATATGTATATTTCCTAAAGTGCTAAAGATAAAATAAAAGTATCTATTTTATGATCATGTCTGCTTCTTCCTCAAACCCTCTCACAACCACGACCTTAGGGCCGTGACAATGTTATATTTTACAGAAAAATTATACAATTACGTATTTTTTTTTTGAGTGAACGTTAACTGGATCATAATTTTCTAAGTATATTGTGTTAAAAGGAAATATATTCATTCTGTAATGGTGTTTGTACGCATTAGAGATCTAACTTTAGCATAGTTTTTAAACTTTTTTAATTCTAATTCAATCTCTGATTGAATTCAGTGCGGATTTTTGCACAATATAAAGCACATTAGTTGCATTAAATGAATCTTCAAGTTATACAGAATCAGGTATCAGATGATATTATATAACACTATATGAATTCATTTATTTTTTTAAAAAAACATAATTTCTTAAATGTGTTTATTTAAACTAACAAAAAATGCTAAAAAATTTTCTAATACTAATTTTTATAATTCTTCCTTCCTCTTGTACATTCAAACCAATTATTTTTGTCCTTATAATTATCTTCAGAAATAATCGTTAGTCGTTGATTGCCAGATAAAAGTTTAGTATTGTTTTATTGAAAAACGATTCATGAAAACAAATTTTATTTCATTTTTATTTGGCAGTTTTGTCCATCAAACCATTTTTGCGATTTTTACGCAACAAAAACAATATCAAAGATCGTTTGGAAAACTTTTGTATAAACATTTTCATATTTAACCATTTTTTCCCCTCTTAAGCAATTTTTTAAAATTTTTACTTCGAAACAAACTTTGACACTTTTTAAAATTCATTTATATATATAACGGCACTTCGGTGTTTTTGAATTCTTCAATCTATAAGAAAGTAGATCTCAATAGTTATGTTGATATTGTAAATGGGTTTCTTTGCAATATTATATATATATATATTCACACAAAGTTAAAAATGTATATGTTACCGCTAAAGTGGGCTATCCGTTATTTCATAGACTAACTAGATATTTCAAGAAATACCTAGACAACTCAGTTAATATAAAATTATTGAATTATATGATTTAACTAGGTATTCTATAGAATAACGATTACTTGATCGTTAAAGTATGAAATACGGCCCTCGAAAGTTCTTTGAACCAGTTCTAGCTGCTTTTAGTCAATTTTAAACTGCTTATAGCTGCTTTGCAACGCTTTTTCAAAAATAATATTCAATGAAATTCAAAGAGTCATCACAGCACAATTCTTGCTTTAATAAATAATGAAAAGTAAAATAAAGGTATTTCATAAAATCACACAAAATTTTCTTAATGTTTTTATGACGTAACAGTTTTTCTTCCCAGCACAAGTATTTCTTTTTTATATTTAACTATAACTATTTCTGCAACATATTTTTTTTCTTTCCATTTAACTAATGTTTGCAATATGAGCTACAATAATTTTATATGCTTTTCCTTATTATTTATCAATTAATCATCCGCAATATAGAAATTAAATGTATTTTTCGAAAGATTTTAGCTATTTATGATCAATTAATTTATAAAATAACTTTCAAATTGTTTATTTTTCACTTTAAAAGGCTATCTCATTAGAGTTACTTCATAGAATAACTAGTTAGAGTATGAAATCTTTCTTCTATTATATACTTTAATAGACTTGTCTAGTTAGAGTATGAAATCTTTCTTCTATTATATACTTTAATAGACTTGTCTAGTTATTTTCTGAAATACCTAGTTATTCTATGAAATACCTAGTTATTCTATGAAATAACTGAGTTATACATTTAACGGAAACATATACATTATTTATAGAAGAAAGAATACATTGTAAGGTGTAGACACACACGATCAATGACTTGATTACACTTGAAGAACTAACTGTTCCTTACCCACCTAGGAGAAGCAGTAAAAAATGATTATTAACAGTCAACCTAACACAAGTCGCCACATCAGCTAAGTTGCTGAACATTGGAAACTCATTCGCCAGCAACCGTACTACTTTTTTTTTCCCCTTTTTCTTTGCTTCCCTATTTTTTATTTCCCTTCTTTTTTTCCCTGCTCTTTTTGTTCTTTTGTTTCTACCGCATTTAATCGCCACCAACACATTTTTCGACGGTGATTATCTAAGAGTGAACGTAAGCTTGACTATCGGAACGTAATTAGGGAAAACTCAAATCAATGGAATTATCTACAATGTTTCAGACAAAGGAAGATAAGAACGCCACTATATACGCCACTTTCTTGTATACCCCTGTGTGTACACGAATTATTTCTGTAAAGTTCTTTTGTTTGCTAAACTTCCGTTGCTTAGAAAGCTTACAAAGCAAAAAAAAAAAAAAAATCGATGTCTGAGAGGGGGAAAAAATTCGATTTCTGTTAACTGCTTTTATTATTAGCTGAACAGTTGAAACAGTCTTTCATTTTCTATTTGTGAAGGGGAAAAAAAGTATTTGTTTGCAGTTAGATATTCGAGCTTGACATGAAACTTTTTACAACTTTCATAAGTCTCTATCAGTGTTCGTAATTGTTTATTTTGTGAAAAAATTAGAATAGTTGGGTTAATTTTATTTTTAAATATGTAAAATAAAAAAAAACATCGATAACTATTTCGAGTTTTGCATAAAACATCGATTAAATCGGGAAACAATCTGAAATGCTTATCTATTAATTTTATTTATGTATAAATTTCAGTTGTAAAAATATTAGTATATAAATATATAAAATCAGTCTCAGATGGAAATGAATGCTACGTGTAATGAAATTCTAATTAAAAAAATAAATGTGACAGTGAACGTAAAAAACAGCAAATTTACTGAAACACAAGTTCACAGAAAACAGTAAATTTACTAAAATTTATAATACAGGGTTATATTTATAATTCCCGCCAAGGTTTCAAAGTGCTATAGTAAAAAAACTAGAACAGATACAGAAAAAAAAAGAACATTTGAAAGAATATAAAAACAATTCAAGTTTTTTTACGTATTTTACAAGAGTTTTATGTGTGAAACCTTGGTTATACGGCTTACATTAATGCTGTAGTCCAGTTCCTGCCACACTCTATTCAACTTGGTACTATTAATGTTATTGATAGCACACGTATTGTTCTTTCCATGTTATCCGTGTTATCCGAAAACTTGGTCTTTTACATAAAACCAAGTTTTCATCCCCCCCCCCTTTGCTGCTTGATGTACTGAAAACTGCATGAAATGAAAACACGTGCTGTTAATAATGTTGATAGTATCATGTTTAGTAGAATGTGGCAGGAAGAGACTACCACATTAATGTATACCATGTAACAAGGATTACTCTCACAGAACACATGTAAAATATGCATTTAAAACTTGAATTGTTTCTGCATTCTTTCAAATGGTCTTTTTTGATGTACTCGTCTTAGTTTTTTACCATGGAGCTTTAAAAAAAATGGAAAGAATTATCAAAGACCTTATCTATATAATACAATTATTCTAAGTTAGAGTTATATATATTAGATTATTATTACAATTATTAATATATGCGTAATTAAAATTCTTCAAAGAGCTTAAAGGATTGTATAATACATGTTTTCTAACAACATAAAGCTCATGAAATATAGTAGCATAAATACGTAGTATAAACTGTTTTATATAATCCAAGTATTATACATCACTCCCAACCCATATGCCCAGAGATCGTGCGATTAGACCCCGTCCTTCCTCAAATGGTGACATCTGCTCATACTCTTCTGAAATCCGTCAACTAGGTATTGGTACTTTTTACGTGAGGCGATGGAATTACGTTTACGCGAAGTCACCTTAGCACTAAAATGTTCTCTGTTTTATACGCTATTGACGGGATGCCCTGGAAATTTAGCAAGTCAGTCATTGTGGTTACCAGAAATTAATCTTCCGTATTATCTATCATAGGGCATGTGTATATGCAACTTTGTCTTATTCGGAATATTCCTTGGCACGTCGCTACCAATGTTACACAAGATAGAGGGCATTTAGCAGTCATATTTGTTTCAACCTAGAGTAGTGACCACGGTTGTCTAGTGGTCATGAACTCGTCACTATAGCGACGCGAGTTCGAGTCCAGATGCCATTGAAGACTCGCCATGTTGAGGAGTTGAGGAGCTGATGCACGTTAAATCTGACATGGCTCAAAATTAATATAATAGCGTGGTGTGAAATTTAACAGAAGGGGTACCAGTTTAAGTGTCCTCCTCGTCATATGAACACTATTCCAAATTGCGAGTTTTTTGTCAATAACCCTCGCTTTACTTTAGAGTGCGACATCAATAAAGCGCTCACTCCAATATGAAGCGGAGAAAAATTTTTGAACTCATCTTAAACTGAGATATAAACTTGTACAGTTAACTTGTTTGTCTTTAATATTTAATTATTAATGCATCTATAAAAAGCTCTTATGTATAAACGTACATTAGTTCTCAGAATACCAAATAAAAATGCATAAATCAAGCGTAAAATAGGAATCCCAATTTATGTAAGTTAAATGATACTTAATCGAAATTCAAATTTAGATGAATACAAATGATGAGAGGGGAGGAACTTTTGTACGTTTTACAAATTTATTACTTTCCATCTTTATCTTATCATTAAGAATTTTAATAGATTTTTATACAAGGTAGTAATAAAAAAAAATTTCCTGAAAATCTTGTATATAAGATTTTATATATATATATAAAATTTACATTATATATATATATAAGTCCATTTTTTGTTGTGGAAAATTTTATATTCTCTTATTATAAAAATATACATCAAGAAGTTCAGAGTAGTTTAGCAATTTGCTTACGCTTTGGTGAGTAATACCATTAATAAATTTTAAGAAATCCTGCTGATATATTTGACTTTTTAGAACGATATATATATATTATATACACATTAAATAAAATGCTTTGATTTCAAAATAAGTTAACCAATATATATTTTTCATATATACAGTGGGCCACAAAAGTGTTCGTACACTTGCAATTTCTTATCAAATTTAATGTTTTCGACTAATAAAAATTAATATATTGTAATTGTAATTTTTTATGGTATCTGTGCAACTTGTTCTTAATGGAATGTTATAATTAGATTTTTAAATATATATATATAGCTTAACTCTCTATTTTTTTAAAAAATTAATAATCAAAAAGCTACTAAAAAATTACGCCACAAAAGTCTTCGTACACTTATCAAAAATCTCAACTTAACTTTAAATATTGTATCTCTTTCCTAATTCAGTACTTAGTAGGATATCTTTTAGTGTCCACAATAACTTTTAAGGTCTTGGTATAGATTTAATCAGTTTTTTGTAATTTCTACATCGATTTTCCTCCATTCTTCTGTGATTATTGTTTTTACTTCACATTTTGTATTTATTTACCATGTTTTCATTTTATTTACACCAAATTCTCATCAAACATGTTCTACTGGGCTAAATAAAGTGATTGAGGAGGTGTTTTCATAATCTGGGGACAGTTATAGAGACACCAGTGTCGTACATTGAGAGCAATGCGCTTGGCGTCATTATCCTGTTAAAAAATTAAGTCGTTTCCAATATCCAAATTTTGGGTGAATAATTTAAAATTTCTCTTTAAAATATTTAATTAGAGCTCATGATTCACAATATCAACAAAAAGTACCAAATTACCTAATTTTGTGGCCAATTTACACCCCCACGCGAGAACACTTCCACCTCCATGTTTTATTGAATCAACTAGATTCTTCGGATGTTTCAGAAAATTCAAAATTGACAGCGAATTGTTTGGAATGGCATATAATTCAACATTTTTGGCTCCGATGGGCCTATAATAGCTTGTAAATAAAATAATAAGGAGTTTAATCCTGTGAATTTATGTGGAAAAAGAACTCCTCCACCTTCATGATTCAGCTTTGAAGTGAAGGTGTTCTGGCGAGGGGGTGTAAATTGGCCTCAGAAGTAGGTAATTTGGTATTTTTTGTTGATATTGTGAATCATGAGATCTATTTAAATATTTTAAAAGGAAATTTTAAATTATCCGCCCAAAATTTGTTTATTGGAGATGACTTAATTTTTTAACAGGGTAATGACGCCAAGCGCACTGCTTGCTCTCAATGTACGACACTGGTGTCTCTATAACTGTCCCCAAATTATGAAAACACCTCCTCAATCACTTTATTTAGCCCAGTAGAACATATTTGGTGAGGTTTTGATGTAAAAAAAAAGAAAACATGACAAATAAACTCAAAATATGAAGTAAAAACAATAATCACAGAAGAATGGAGGAAAATCGATGCAGAAATTACAAAAAACTGATTGAATCTATACCAAGACGTTTAAAAGTTATTGTGGACACTAAAAAATATTCTACTAAGTACTAAATTAAGAAAGAAATACAATATTTAAAGCTAAGTTGAGATTTTTGTTTAAGTGTACGAAGACTTTTGTGGCGTAATTTTTTAGTAGCTTTTTGATTATTAATTTTTTAAAAAAATAGTCAAACAATTTTTTAAAAATTATGTCATTCCATTAAGATCAAGTTGTAGATATCATAAAAAAAATCACAATTACAATATATTAATTTTTATTCGTCGAAAACATTAAATTTGATAAGAAATTGCAAGTGTACGAACACTTTTGTGGCCCACTGTATATCAGTTTTTAAGCTGAAATAAAGAAATATAGTTCTTATTTCAAAGAAATAATCATTTTAAAAAAAAATCCATAACCAAATACTTTTTTAAGATTCCATTAATAAATTCAATTGAAGAAAGTAAGCGTTTATATTAAATAATTTTTAAAAATTAATTACATAGAACAAAAATAAATCAAATCCCGTTTTTGACAAAACCAAATGTTGTTTACAAAGAAAAAAACAACTAAAATCATTTATGCACAAAATTTATTTAAAACTGTCTTAAAACTATTAGTGATGAATACTTCATTTTAAAAAAATTAACATTAATATTTTCAAGAAAATAATTAGTAATAATTTATATTTCATTTAAAGAAATACATCAAAAATGTGCATTAATGAGGGAAGATGTCTAATTCCCTTTACAAATTCAGATTTGAGAAGCGCATTGGATGTTAACTAATATACTCTTCTCTTCAAAAAGAAATCTTTTTATATATAAGTATTAATTTTAATTCTTTTTTGTGCACTATGATTTAACTCAGAAATTAAATACCTTCATTATCCATAGTATCCAAATATGGAAAGCACATTCATGTATCCATCATCCAAAAAAGTTTTTATCACTGAAATAAATTGCCGAATCAGAAAACAATACAATAAACTAGAAGTCAGAACTCAAAACTCTCGAATTATAATTTACACCAATTCTTTTTCACAAATAACAGTTACAGAAACAGTTATTACAAAACACCAATAGCAAGCGATTTTATGCAAACAAATATAACTTATTTCACTATCAAACGATTTTCATATATTTTCAATGAAAAATATATGACTGATTTACCAGACGATATTTTGAGAAAATATAAGTCGAAATTTCTAAAATGTGATTTGTAAAACATGTAATTATTCTATTAATCGATAATTGTGTGGGAGTAGTAATCGGAATTTTCAAATCTGAATTCTAAACACTGGAGAAAGTAATAATCGGAATTTCTAAATCTCATCAGTTAAAATAGTTTAATGCAGAATTTTCGAAATTAAAATAGTTTAGTATGATTACAAAATTCATTATATTTACACACACATACAGCTAATTGCATCCTTAATATATTAAATATTTTATTAATTTGCCATTTTTCACAATTAATAATAAAATCATATATCAAATATTTTTTTATTTCCATTCCATAAAGGCATTTTTCATTAAAGAAAAGGGTTTTAAAATTGTCATTCCTTCTTCATTTTTGCCAAATTATTCCATTTAAATTATTT
>BMAV01024679.1:99427-118894 GCA_019973955.1 Trichonephila inaurata madagascariensis | reverse complement strand
TGTGTGTGTGTGTGTGTGTGTGTGTGTGATCCCAATGAAGTTTGTAGTCAAAGTACCTAATAATGGAGGATATCATTTTTCCACATTCCCAAAAATATCTTATTCATCCCCAAGTGATACGGGATTTTTTCTAAATTTTTCTCAGAACTGTTTTCACCTCTCACCTCTCCCCCTGTGTCCACTTGATGTCAAGTTTAGGGACACCCCGTATGCAACATTTATGCAAATATGCATATATATTGTAATAATATACAATTCATCTTTCCTTCCTGCAGGAACATAATCTGAGAGATTGGGAGTTTCAAAAATTTAAGTAATTCCGTACAGAGCTATCGTTTACTATGTTCTTGAAAAAATTACCTTTTGTGTCTTTTCTATTCTTTTACAAATATATCAGCTCTAGAATAACTGGATCTTTATCAGTTCAAATAATATAAAACTGAACTTGTGTTCTTCATTATAAAAGGTTTTTTTTTTCTTCTCTACGTAAAAGTATTCACAACAATCCTTACAAACTGTGTACACAAGTTTCATTTTTTTTCCTGCAAGTTTATAAAAAAATTATTAGTTAACTAGCTTATTATTAAATTATGCGTGGCATAATTATTTATTCATTTAATTATTGATTCTTAATTGCATTAAATATGATTTTTGTAAAAATATAATATTACAATTTTTTTTAACTTATTAAAATACGGAATTAAACTATAAAAATAAACAAAATGTAGCTGCATTTATTGTTATAGTTTACATATTAATTAATCATTAAATTGGTTCCTCGTAAAATAAATTTATTGTTAACTTTTGATAACTTCTAACAAATTTACTGCAGATTGAAAGTTTGTACACATTCTAAGGCGTTCATAATTTACTAAAATTCACGCATAAAAATCTGTCCATATTCAATATTTTCTTTGAATTAAAATAACAAGATACTGACTGTCTTAAAAATCGAATGTTCATAAACTTGAACATCTTTCGATGCCAACTAAACTTTTATAAACTATTCCTAATTGCGGTAATTTTGAAGAATCGCCAAAAGTTTAAATTAAGGAACATTTTCAACAAAGTTTTGCTCTTACCATTTATCATATTTGATTATTAATTAGCTCTGAAATCACTCATGTAATCATTTTAAGTTTCAAAAAATTGTACTTAATATGCTGTATAATAAACTGAGTTGTTTTACAGCAACACTTTCCACTTCAACACCCAATTCTTAATTTAAAGCAGATACTTAAGGAGTATTTAGAATTTTATCTCCTCCCTCTAATCATTTATCTAGATTTATAACAGGAAATTTTATCTTGGAGAGATATCTTTAAAACATTTAGTCAAAATTACTTCTTCTCAATTAATTTTATAGAGTATGGGCACTCTAAATATTCAAAATTTTAACTATAAATTCTAACTTTCCTAAACTGTCAAAATTTTTATGAATTTAGAATTATATCTCCGTAATTGTGTTTTAATTTATTGCAATTTCTCCAAACTTTACTTTAAATGTGAGGTATTTTAAGAGATCGTCTTTGAATGGAAATGAAAATTGAGAATGTAGAATACAGAAAGTCATTAGTGCGTTATGGAAACGATTTTGTAATTTATTTTCTAGTTTGCATTTTGTAATAAAACTTTGGCAACTACTTCAGAATGATCGTCTGCTAAGGTTTTTTTTTTTTTTTTTGATTGGAATATAAAATAAAAGATTTATTAGTTCAGTACTAGGAGAGCCCACACCCTTGGCGCAAATTATTTTGGTTAGTGATAATTGCGCCATCTTGGTAACCCTACTTTGCTACACTAGATATGGTAACCCCAACTATTTCTGGAATTTTCGTATTTTGTCGGCGGGCATTTCGAATTTAATTTTGCTGGTTGGGCTCCGGGTTGGAAGTATGGCTGCATGTGTGAGTGAATATACTTTAGAATTTTAGAATTGAATGCGAAAGGTAAGAAAGAATTGATTGAATGGTGTATGAAGGAAGGATTGGTTGCTTCGAGTTATGAATGTCCTAAATGTAATGATCGGCATGATGTAACACATGGTCGGCATTAAAACACTTTCTTCGAAGTCGTACCAGCCACGCCGAAGGTATGTCCGACCATTACCTCGCAGGTATATAGCGGCGCTCACACGATCATTCGCTTAGCATTGAGACCTTTAAGGCTTTTTTGAAATCTGTTGTTACGCTGTACCCTCCACTCGGAGAAGATCAGCAGTAAGAAAGTATGTGCTGTTTTTATATCTTTTATCTTAAATGTTTAATTTCTGTATTATTTACATACATATTCATTATGCATCCACCTTAACCCGTTATATTCACTCGCCGCCATTGTCGGATTCGCTTGACGCCATCTTGTTCTGGCTTGGCGCTTTTTCTGGTTTGTCGCCAAGGGTGTGGGCTCTCCTAGGATTTTACCGATTTATTTTAAAAATGGCTCCTAAAATTGATAGGTTGCTCGAAGCTTACGTAACTGCGCTTTCCGAGGAGAAATGTTTGTATTAACGAATTATAAAGCGGGGTAAAAATCTCGATTCTCGTATTTCAGAAAAAAGGTATTTATTATCTATTCAATTTAAAAGGAATAAAACGACTAGCTGAAAGTAAAAATAAAAACATGACCACGAAACTCCATCCTTTGATTCTTTAAACGCAGACAACTATCAAGAAAGAGAAGTCTCTGCTCGTTAAAGAAAATCCGCCGATCAAAAGATTCATTGCCTCGAAACTAGAAATGCCTTACGTCACTGTAAGTAAAATAATTCATTAAAACTTTAAGTTAAAAAAGATGTTTAAAACTTAAGTTCATCTGCTTTTGCTAAAACATGGGCTGCTGAAAAATGGATATTTGTGGTAACACTCGATGAGGCATGGAAACATTTTAGGTATCCGACTACGTTCGAAACCGTGATTTTAAAAAAAACGCATAAATGGATAATTTTCATAATATTTAGTGTCACTTAGCTTAGAATAATAGAGATAGTATAAAATTATTTTCAGGACATTTTGACAAAAAAATTTACTTAAATATAATATTTCGGCAAAAAATTAACTTAGAATAACCTTTTTTCAAAATGTTCTCCTTTTGTCAAAGATGCTTCTATTATAATAATATTTTGTCTGTATATAGCTCAGACCTCTGTACAGAGTCTCAACTATGATTTTAAAATTCACATTATTGTCAGAGTTACAACCCATTGAAATATATATAATTATCGGCGTTTTTTTCTTAAAATTTCTCCCCTCTATAGTCATAAAAAAATAGATAAACCCACTTCTAAGTTATATATTTCAAAAATTCTAGTTGAGCCTCGGTACAGAGGTCTGAGCTATATACAGGCAAAATATTATTACAATAGAAGCATTTTTCACAAAAGGAAAATATTTTGAAAATGGGTCATTCTATGTTTATTTTTTGTCAAAATATTGTACTTAAATAATTTTTTATAGTAATACTATTCTTAAAACAATTTTATATACATTTTCTAATCTAAGTGACACTAAATATCATAAATATTATCCATTTATACTCTTTTGCAAAATCACGGTTCCGAACGTAGTCGGATACCTTAAAAGACTTTAGTAATAGAAGGTCAATTTTCTGTTGTTCAGCCGACGGGAATGACCGTACGAAATCGCTTAGTCAGAAAACTTCCCAAAAAGATTCATGATAGTTGTAAATTTTTGTTACAATGGCAAACTAAAAAAAAAAAGTCTCAAGTAAAGCCAAAATTAATTCACTCAACAATCAGCACAATATTTTAGAACCAATTTTTGAAGAGAAATTCTAACCTTATATGGGGAAAGGACATTGATACGGTTGAGCTTCAAGTGGACAAAGTCTCTAGTTTCAAGTCTAAGTTAACTGCTGCTTATTTAGCAAAGAAAGAATCAGAAACGAGAATAAAGTGTATCCCAATTTATGAAATACCTGTAAAGTCACCTGATGCTTTTCTAATGGACTTTTGTGCTTTCGTTTTATTAGGAAGAGCCTTAGGAAAACAGAATCCAAAAATCCTGAACAGACTATGGAAAACGGTTCAAGAGGAATGGAGTAAAATTGGCAAGACGGAACTAAAAGAAAAAGTTTATTTTCATGTAAAATTCGAACTGGAGCTATTGTTAAGAATCAGGGCTATCAGATAGAAGCAAATCACCCCAAAAAATACGGCATTTATAGATACAATTTTACTCTCGAAATTGTTTCAATAAAGTGTGAACGATCTTCTATATTTAATCACACACACACGGTCGTGTCCTATAATATTCTACTTGCTCAAATAGTTTTTGAATATCTAATTGTACCTGTATTTTATTCATATGTGATTCTTAAAAATCCGTGTAAAATAATTTTTCATAACCCCTTGTGCTTACTAGACTGGGCTTTCTATTATCCCCAGAAATTCTAGACTTCAGGGATACTGACCTTGACATTCAAACACACATCTCATTTTTTTCTTTTGACTTTGACTAAGGCGCACGCTCGGCCGCGATGGCCTAGTGGTCAAGGTATCGGATCGTAGCTGGCCTTGTCACAAGTTCGAGTCCAGTACCACTAAAGACCCGCCGTGTACGGCAGCGATGCACGTTAAATCTGACGAGAGCTCAAACTTCCTCCATTGGTGTGGTGTGGTGTGGTAGTTAGGAGAAGGGGTGCTATCTCAGGTGTCATCCACGTCACTTGAACATGGTTCAAAATTATGAGGTCCGTCGCCAAAAGCCCTTGTGTAGCAGAACAGAGCGAAGTTAATATTCACTCAATTGAAGGCGCAAGTTCGTTCGTGTTTCGTTTCACTTTCTAAAGTTTGTATAACTATTTCCGTCGTTTTTTTATTTTTTTTTTTTTTTTTTTTTTCTGTTTCTTGCCAATGTGGCATCATCGTTGGGTTTCAAAGGAAGTCATACTAAATGAGAATGCTTGCCGGAAACTGATGAATACGACAATGACTCTGATACGGATTTATCTATCTGTGATGAAGAAAATGAAGAAAAAGGACAAAAATTACAAAACACTTTGTGACGGATCATTACGCGATCTTCTCTCTAATCCTCTTGGGGAATCTTTGGGCTAGCATTCGCGTTTAATTCACAGCCATCCTTCTCAGGAAGAAACCCTGATGTGTAGATTAGTTAGAGTATATAAAGTCAGAGTTTTGTAATTTTAAGAAGAAGGAGCTGTGTAAGAAGCTGTTACAGTCACCACGCAGGGGAGATAGAATAAAGTTGATTTTCGCAACTTAAGTTTAACCCTTTATCTACCAACGGTACTTATAAGTACCACTCCCTTTAAAATAACATAGAATAACCATTGTTACGAAAACTCTGAAAATACTTAGCAGGAATAATCTTTGAAATCCACTCTTCCAAGATAAATGGTAATACGGGTTCTATGATGAGTATTTTACCGGGGAAAGAGCAAATAGTTTTACAGCAGAAATTGCGCTTTCAGCAGACGGCGTTTCCAGTGGATTGCGAAGATTGACATTTTTGTTCCAAAAAAATAGTTAATATCAAAATTTAAGTGTCTTTTTTTTATATTAATGAAGACCATAGAAAACGGTTTGACTATTTATTTTAAGTGAATAGCGTATATAATTAATTTTACAGTTGAATATCTTTAATTAATTAGTTAATTCTAACGCATTAAATTTTTCAAAATTGAGTATTTTGCTTATGTATATCCCTTAATTTTTAATGTAGTGATCCAAAAAAAAAAATATTGCTTGGAAAAAACTGCAGTAAATCATAATGCGGTGGATAAAGGGTTAAGAGGTAAAGGGTTTTTGCCACTGTATTAAATTAGTGGATTGGGAATTTGTAGTCAACGATATATTAGGTTAAATTAAATTGGTTACTTGCGCTTGTTCGTTTAAGGTTTATTGCTTTCTCCCTATCACTCCTAGGACATTCACTTAAAAGTTAATCTGTTGTTGATTAGCATGCTTGAGTAAAATAAATATTGGTTATAATGGAAGAGAGAGAGTTTCTGGTTCTGCTTTTACTTCTCCCACACTCATAGGTAGGCAAGACGGTGAAGGAGCTACTTCAGGGGTAAGTCTCTCACAACTTATGTAACGCAAGTAGAAAAGCTTTTTCTTCCAAGGAACATTTCAAGCAATTCCACAAAGATTTATAATTTTAATTTTAATTTAACTATTTTTTCAAATTTTTGTAACCCAAACATTTTGTGTAACTTACCTTTTGTAATTTTATACAATTCAAAAATACAAGAAAATCTACCTTACAATTTTTCCTGTGCTGATTACACTGGTTGTACACCTAAATAAGCCATGTATCCACATCAGATTACAATAGTATTTTGTCCTATGCATAGCATATATCCACTAGTATTTAATGGTACGCAAGGGATTAATAACCTCATATGTTTTATTCTTCTAAAATTCTAATAAGGTCCAAATATTTATTTTACATTAGAAACTTCAGAAACTATTTGAAAAGTTTCTAAGCATCTCTTGCATAATGCTTAAGTTTCTATCCTAACACAAATCTAATTTGCCTTTTACTTACAAAAGACATTCATTTTTTCGAAAGAATGCATCGCATTTTACTGAAGTATTATATTTGGGTACAGAAGAAAAAATTTTCACCTTACTCTTTAAAATGTGGCAAAAATCCATTAGCACATTTAGCTTACGGAACAATATATACAGACAAATGGGTTCGGGGTTTAACTATCACATAAAAAAGGGGAAAGGTACGAAAGTATATGTTTTCAGAACAAAAACCCAAGTTGACAAATATATATATCTGAAAATTTTAAAAGGCAAGGAAACGTTCCGAAAAGGGAAAAAAAGGGGAGAGAGAAAGTATAATATCCAACCATTACGACTGCAAACGACCCTATTTCTCCATCCAATTGCTGGGACCCAAAAAATAAAAAGAACAAAAAAAAATTCGAATTGAAACACGCCTTCTTAAGAACATGGCTGTTTGAATGACGCCGCCAATTTTCCAACAAAGAAAAAGTAAATGGTAAAAAAAAAAAATCAGGCCTGTATTCTTTCAGGGGTTGTCGTGAAATTCAAGAGCAAAAAAAAATCCTGGAAGAGAAAATAAATTGAAATGAAAAGGAGGTGTTTTCTTTCACTCCGGCAATGTTAGCGTGTATGTTCTTCGGCCATTATCTTAGACTGGGTAGGGTGGGATGAAATCGGGAAAAACGGGAGAAAAGAGGGGAAGAAAAAGGAAAAAAAAAGAAAGGGAGGAAGTCTGCCCAGTATGCAAGAAAATGCGCTGAAGTAGCGGTTTCAAAGGTCCCAGACATCTTTCACCTAGAAATAAATGAACAAGAGGATGGAACACAGCGTTTAATGGAGTTGCATTCGCTCCATTGGAAAAGATTGAATGTTCTTTGGCTAAAGTATAAAAGCCCAAATGCCGCGAATAATAATAAACGAAAATAAAAGAAATTTGGAAGAGTTTTTTTTTTAAATGTTGTGAAAAGTTTGGGAAAAGAATTCGGAAGTAGACGGTAAGTTGTTTCTAAATGTTATTTGAAAGAAACCTACAGAGGTAAACGCCTGTAATGAATTTCTTGAAATAGGTTGAAATTTAAAGAAACACGAGTTTATGGTTTATTCCTAAATTTGAAATCAACCGATGAGATTGTGAATTACAAATGAAGTACACATATTGTTTTATTACAGCTCAGAAAGCTGCAATTCGCTCGTAACTTATTCTTAAGAAATACGAGGCCGTCTTTGCTTAAAATAAAAGATAAGATTAAATTTTTAGTATGCAATAAACCTTCCTTTTATATTAATTTTTTTAAAAAAAAATACTCTGTTAAGGTATCCGACTACGTTCGGAACGGTGATTTTAAAAAAGCGCATAAATGGATAATTTTTATGATATTTAGTGTCACTCAGATTAGAATACATGCACAAAATTGTCTTAAGGACATTTTTACAAAAAAAATTATTTAAATACAATATTTTGACAAAAAATTAACTTAGAATAATCTTTTTTCAAAATTGTCATTTTGTGAGAAATGCTTCTATTATAATAATAATTTGCCTGTATATAGCTCAGACCTCTCTACAGAGGCTCAACTAGAATTTTTGAAAAATTCTCATTATTTTCAGAGTTACCAACAATTGAAATAATTACTGTCGTTTTTTTCTTAAAATTGCTCCCCTCTGTCCTCGTAAAATATGGATAAACCCACTTCTAAGATATATTTCAAAAATTCTAGTTGAGCCTCTGTAGAGAGGTCTGAGCTATATACAGGCAAAATATTATCATAATAGAAGCATTTTTCACAAAAGGAGAACATTTTGAGAAAAGATTATTCTAAGATAAATTTTTGCCAAAATAATGTATTTAAATAACTTTTTTTGTTAAAATGTCCTTAAAACCATTATATTCATGTATTCTAATCTAAGTGACACTAAATATAATGAAAATTATCCATTTATGCGCTTTTGCAAAATCACGGTTCCGAACGTAGTCGGATACCTTAAACGTGTTGAAAGGGATAAATGTGACATATAATCGGGCTTACTTGTTTAGTAACAGTTGATTACATTGCAACAAAAAAAATCATTTGCGAAGAAATTTTTTCTACTTTCTAGAGCAGTGATCACCAATCACTACTAGCCCTCGTTGACATTTTCGGTAGATCGCGTTAACGCTTCTATTGGCCATTTATAGAAATTGATTCTGAAGAGATCTCTATATGTATTATGGAGCATTTTGATTTTTAAAGAAGACAGTGTTACAGTGTAGTTGGTACAAATTGATTTTCAAAATGATTTATCTGTAAAATCACTTTCGTTCAGCTCTGAAATTATTTGGCATCTTCTTCCCTAAAGAAAAATAACCAATTTTGGTTCAGGCTTGTCTTAAAGTGAAGGTAATGTTCAAATCTACATATCTCTACGTGAGATTTCTTTTCCCAGTATGAAATTTATTAAAAATAAGTACACACAGAAACCCCGACTCACGAACACTTGAACAACTGTATTCGAATGGCAGTCACAACCTTTCCTCCCGCTATTGAAAAACTTGCTTACGACATAAAAAAAAGTTCCATCCTTCTCATTAAAGTTAAAAAGTCTGATAAAAAATTTTGTTATTTAATATTAACAACACTTCTATTTTTTTCTTATGTGCAATTCAATTTCAGCTTCTTTCTACTTTATGTGTAAGCTTAGTTAAAATTTATTTCATATTTACTAGAAATATAAATGTATAGAGACAATAAAGAAATGTAAGATAATTTTTTTGAAAAAAATTGGTTGTCCTTTTGGTTGGTAGCTCACAGTAGGATTTAAAAACGATGTAGTATTTCAGAAGCTTCAAAAGTTTGGCTACCACTGTTCTAAAGCAGTGGTCCCCTCAGGGGGCTCACCTTCTTTATGTGGGTACGGGTGTCACAATCCCGAGGTACCCTAGTGATCTTTTCCTTTTCCCAAGGGGTTTACTATCTTTGGTAAACACGGGTGTCACGACCCTGGGGTACCCCAGCGATCCTTCTCTATTTTTGACCCTCCATCTTGTCATCCAATTTCTCCTTTTCTTCTTTTCCCGTCCAGACCACAGACCTATGAATGTTTGGCGCAGTATAGCCAAAATTGGCTCTTGCGCCATAAAACTCCAAACTCATCATCATCATCATCTAAAGCAGTGGTTACCAAAGTGGTGGTCCACGAGGAAATTTTGCTGGTCCCCAGAAAAATGTGGGAATATACTTACTAATTACGTTAAGTTATGTTTTAAGATGCATTGAAACATAATTAAATTTATAACAATACATCAAAAGTTATGAAAACGCTACTTCATAGAATAAGAAGTCAAATTATTTTTCCAGGAACAAAATAATCCGAAATTGCAAAAGTTCTTGTCCAACAATGAATGGCTATCAAAGCTTGCACACCTGACAAATATTTTTTCCCTTTTAAATGAACTAAACATACCTTTGCAATGACAGCTACAAGGACGTTTCAAAAGAAAATATTACTGTGGCAAACGTGGTTGGTTGAGGACGATCTGCAAATGTTTTCAAATTTTGATGAATACTTAAAGGAAAATAATATTAACCAGCAAGTAGTAACCCTATTTAAAAAGCACTTGGAATCACTTACAGAATCTTTTGCTCGTTATTACCTAAAAAATGAAGATCCCAAACATGGTAATATGAGGAATATAGATCCGTTTTCAGCGAAAATTCAAGATAATAATTTAAGCATGGGTCTAAAAGAAAGCCTCATCTACCTACTCAAATTTAAATTTCATTCATCTTTATAAAGATCTCAGTTTTAGCTTTCCATAGAAAGTGAATACCCATTGTTTAGTGAACACAGGTGATGAAAATTCTGATTCAAAATTCTCCACAACTTATTTATTTGAAAAGGCCTTTTCATCTGTCACAGTCATCAAAATACGGTACCGAACTCAGCTTGCAATGAATGCAGCTCTTCGTCTTGCAGTAACAACATAGGATCCAAATATCCATAATCTTATTTCAAGTAAGCAGGAACATCATCACACTAGGAATGTTATAATGTTAAAAGTGTTTGATACATTTAAACCATTTTTAAATTGTTCTGTTTTTACAGTTTTTGTTTATTTTATTATGGTTTATTAATTAAGCTTTCATCATTTGATTACAATTAATAGTTTTATTTCATTAACTAAGTACATTTTATGTGTTCTTAGGTCACATTTTTTTTTATAAATATATTTAACTCTTAAAAAATCCAATTAGTGGTCCGAGGGATTCAAATCATGAATTCACTGGTCCGTGAGGTCAAAAAGTTTGGCGACCGCTATTCTTAAGTATATTTTATGTGTTAAATCACCATTTTGCCTTTAAAAGCTTGCATTTGCAATTTATAAGTAAAAACTTCTCAGCTTATTATCTGATTAAGCTATGCATAGCAGAAAAATCATACTATACATAAGGCATTTTGAATCTAAAATTGCAAATTTAATCTCATTATTTTTCGTATTTTTTCGTTCTGTTCTATATATATATATTAACAATGTCATCTCATTTAACTTATCTTTATCAGACACATCTGCTATATTATAAAATTAACTTGGTGATAAATGTGTAAATAAAGTCTTTTTCTATCTAATATAAAGCTTCAGCTTTATGGTAATATTTAATTACAATTTTTAAAGAGTAAAAATGTTTCGAGAAGCAATGCATTAAATACGCGATAAAACGTTAAAAACGGTTTTATAAAACTTTATTTTCGTCGAGATCTTAAGATCATTATACGTACGAGCACGATCATAAAATTTAGTACTAGAATATTGATAAAATTTTCGTCCAAACACTTTACTAATATTCATAAAAGGAAAACAAACATGAAAAATACAATGAAAGTTTCATATCTTTATCATCATAAAAGTTAATTAAACTACATTTGAAAGTCTTTAAATCCAAAAAAAAAAAACCGTTTCGAATAGAATATTTTCTACTGCCATCTAGTGGAGATAAGTAAACTTTTAGTATTTTTGTCATTTGTCACAATGCAATGATATATATTATAGAAAAGGGATTTTCAACAGCTGGTTCGCAGTATCTCGCTCACAGTAGAAAAAGGGATTGTAATAATTCCACTAAGTAAATTCATCATTCTCATTAACATTTTAAGCCAAATAAACAAAAATTATAAACTTAATTTTGTAGCAATAAAAAAAACTTTTTTAAGCAATAATTTTGAGCTGTTTTTAAAAATTCTTATTGTCTTTGTCTCTAAAGTTTTTGTTTACTTGTAATAATTAGCATAATTACTTATTTTTGTATATAAAAATCATTACCGTATTTTCTCGTATTTAATCCGCAGCGGCGTATTATCCGTAAACAAAAAATGAAAAAAATGCATAATCCGCAGTACCGTATAATTCAAGACAATTTTTACGGTGATTAATCCAAAATACATACTGTCGATAACGTAGTGCCAGATAATTTTTTTAAAAAATACACATGATTAAAAATTTAAGTAATAAATTGTATAGAAACAAGTAATATAAAAAAAAATTTAATAAATTCCTACTTCATCAGAAAAACGTACTGGCGCCATCTGTTGCAGCTAGTTGTAACTATGACAGAAATGACGCAGAATAAATTGGAAATTAAAAAATAAAATTTTTTAATAAAAAAATTAATATTTGAAAAAACCGAAAAACAATCAAGTTTTAAAAAATTATTTGAAGAATGGCTGAATAGAAAGTATTTTATTAACAATTGAAAATTTGAACTATATATATATATATATATATATATATATATATATATATATATAGGGAGAGAGTGAACTAAAGGTAGAGAGAGAGAGGAATTGAAAGAACTACATTTTTGTTATGAGAAAGATCTATTTCATCTATCATAATAAAGAGATAACGAGTCTTCATTTTTAGTCATTTTTGTCAACAATATTTCATTTTCGAAACGCGTTTTTCATCGTAATTCCCGGGACTTCATTCCGCTCTTTCAAAACCCAGTTGGAAATGTTTTCATATTTTCCCCATCTTTTCGTGGCACGCTTCAATTTTCCTGTTTTTGTATAATCCTTTTCTCCATCGGACACCCATTTTTCCCATAATTTCTGAGTTTTCGATTTAAATATCTGTAAATTCCGACGTCTAATAGATGTAATTTTCTTTATAAGTCCTGCAGGTATTATTACAATTTGTGCAGAAGCGGACTTCAGGGCATTTTTAACATTCTCACTGAGCTGTACTTTCATCGAGTCCATATTAAAAAAGCTTTGGGATGAAAAAATGAATTTTTTTTTGTTTTCACCAGATGCTCTGTGTGTAGCCATGACATCATGCTTTTCTCATTCATTCAGCCTTTCTCGTTTTCATGAATTTCAACATCTTTAAGACTTTTAATTAGTCCTCTAATTTTGGCCAGTGAGGTTTACCACGGTGATGAGATCTTTTACGGTGGCCGCGGTAGCTAAGTGATCAAGGTATCGGATCGTGGCTGGCCTTGTCACGAGTTCGAGCTCAATACCACTAAAGACCCACCGTGTAGGGGAGCGATGCACGTTAAATCTGTCGAGAGCTCAAACATCCTCCCGTTGGTGATTGATTGATTGAATATTAACGTCGCACTGTTCAGCTATACGAGGGCTTTTGGCGACGGACCACGTAATTTTGAACCATGGTCAAGTGACGTGGACGACACCTGAGCTGGCACCCCTCTCCTAACTACCACACCACACCAACGAGAGGACGTTTCAGCTCTCGACAGATTTAACGTGCATCGCTGCCCTACACGGCGGGTCTTAGTGGTACTGGGCTCGAACTCGTGACAAGGCAAGCCACGATCCGATACCTATACCACTTGGCTACCGCGGCCTCCCCTCCCGTTGGTGAAGTGTGGTAGTTAGGAAAGGGGGGCAGCTCAGGTGTCATCCACGTCACTTGACCATGGTTTAAAATTGCGTGGTTCGTCGCCAAAAGTCCTCGTGTAGTGAACAGTTTGACGTTAATATTCACTCACTCAGCTCTTTTACGTCGGTCGCATTTTTCAAAATTAGCCTTGTTTTTTTGTTTTTTTTTTCCCACAATGGAATATTTGATTCATCAACACGTTAAACAATCTTGCAGTTTCCCGATTTCCTACTTCGGTATTTTTCTCCGTAACGTTTAGTTTAAAATCTGCCGAGTAATTTATTTACAAGCTTTCGTTTCGTCATGATGATATATGAACATGAATATTTTTAGGACAAAGCAGCTCAGGTCAAGACAGAATGCGAAATGACGCTAACGACTAGGAACTGTAATACCTTTTCGTTGAACCTAATTCGTTTTTGAACGTAATTAGACAAAACGAATTATAGCTAAAATACGTCAGCCGAGTCGTGAAAGCTTTCAGCGTCATCTGTTATTTATTTTATAAAATATAAACGACATTTCTTTCAAATTCTTATTGTAAACTTTTCAAGAATGAAAAATATTTTTTATCACATTATACGCGGCGGAGTATAATACGCACAACGAGATTATATACAGGAAAATACGGTATATATTTTTATTTCCAATGGGACTGTGAATTAGTAATTACCATTGCAGACCTAGTACATTCCCCGGGAGCTGGTATCACTTTTTAACACGCTTTTATTCGTTTCACTTGTGTGTAACGGAATCTTTTGACTCGATTTTTACCAACTTTAAAAGGTCAGATTAATTCGAAATTTTGCACACTTGTCAAGGACCGATGGCAATACAATAATTTCATAATTTTGTTCCATTGTCTTGATTTTGTCTATATTTCAAAAATTCTATTTGAGCCTCTGTACAGAGGTCTGAGTTATATGCAGGCAAAAATATTATTATATAATAGAAGCATTTTTCACAAAAGGAGAATATTTTGAAAATGGGTCATTCTGTGTTCACTTTTTGTCAAAATATTGTACTTAAATACTTTTTTATTGTAATACTATTCTTAAAACAATTTTGTATACATTTTCTAATCTAAGTGACACTAAATGTCATAAATATTATCCATTTATACGCTTTTGAAAAATCACGGTTCCGAACGTAGTCGGATACCTTAAGGGGCTGATGCACAATAATTTTGTTGAGGCTTAAATCCATCACGTTAACGTGGTGTAAAAGTTTGTAGAAGGGGTTCTAGCTCAGGTGTCTTGATCACTTCACCGTGGTTCAAACTTAGGAGGTCCGTCGACAATGACAACGTTGTAATGTAAAGTTAATAAAAACCCTTGCTCAATCACTCATTAGCTCACTCATTTTAGCAAGGACCATTTTAATTTATAAGGGAAGTTTGAATATACCCCTCGTCCAGTACGTTAAAAGAAAACCCGCTATAATAAATGGTATTTCCCTGATAATTTATTAATAATTATTAATAATTTATTAATCGTAAATTGCGATTTGAGAAAACTGAAAATATCCCTACTATATTTGAAAATATACTAGCCAGTGAATATACTTACAGGTAATAAAAATATTTTTATGAGTATAATTATATTATGTAGCATATTATATACTAGCAAGAAGCATTGTGTGTGATTTAGAGTTACATTTTAACTGTTTTTTTTATTATCTGTATTTCAAGATTAAATTGTTGTGGAAGATTTTTAGAGGTTACACATATATTTAAACTATATTTTATAACTATTCTTTCCCTTTTTCTTCATCTACTGAAATATTTTGTTTCAATACAAATTGATATCAAGTTTCTTCAACAAATGTGTGGTTAGAAAATAAAATTATTGCTTTTGAGTTGCCGAATTCTGGGTAAGGAAGTGGAAACATAGCTTCCAAGAAAGGGAAGCTAAAAATAGTCTCATTTTAACAACAGAATTATTTTAAAAACTTCATTTGATTTAGTTTCAATGAGTTCGGTTTATCAATTACCCAAGAAACAATTTCATTTTCTCAGAATTCTGGCTATTTTCGTTAAGATTTTCACATCCGTAGTAAAATTTAAATGATCTTTTCTGAATTTTTCTGCGTGTAACTTCTCTCAATTAAGATTGAAATAAAGCGAGAAAAATTTATAACATATTATTTACTAACTGTAAGCGTGATTAGGGGGAATCAGTACTTTAGAACTAGAAATTTTAGACGTTGAAGGGGAAAGGTCTAATAATAAAAAATTCGGAGGGTCGTGGTAGCCTAGTGGTCAAGGTAATGGACTCGTGGCCGGCGTGTCATGAGTTCGAGTCTAGTACCGTTCAAGACTTACCGTGTAGGGGGGCGTTGCACGATAAATGTGTCGCGAGGCTCAGTTTTCCTGTTGGTGTGGTGTGAAAGTTAGGAGAGGGGTACCAGCTCAGGTGTCGTCCTCGTCACTTAACTACGATTAAAAATTACGAAGTCCGTCGCCAAAAGCCCTCGTGAAGCTGAGTGGTGCAACATTAATATTGTGACCGCGGTAGCCGAGTGATGAAGATATGGGATCGTGGCTGGCCTAGTCACGAGTTCGAGCCCAGTACCACTAAAGACCCACCGTGTAGGGGGCGTTGCACGTTACATCTGTCTAGAGCTCAAACGTCCTCCCATTGATGTGGTGTGGTAATTAGGAGATGGGGTGCCAGTTCGGGTGTCGTCCACGTCACTTGACTATGGTTCAAAATTACGTGGCTCGTCGCCAAAAGTCCTCGTGTAGCTGAACAGTGCGACGTTAATATTCACTCACTCACTCATTAAAAAAATTCGGAGCAATTGCGTACACAAGGGTGGGGTTCTAGACTTCAAATCCTCCCCCTCCTGATAGCCCAAGGTATTTTTAATTCTTACGATAAAGATCACGCGTCGGTACTTTTATCTTCCTTCTCTTTTAGAATAAAATCCCCCCCCCCTCCATCCGTAAAAAAGGTCTGTGTATATTACTGATATTCGAATCTCTCTCTTTAAAAACCAAAAATATGAAATCAAAATTAGAGAGCCGGGAACAGTTCGAAAATCCAAAATATAAACTAACGCAATATGAAAGCAACACAAAAGAAAGCTCGGTGGAAGATTAAGAAATAAAAATAATTCAAATGAAATGAATTTTAGAAAAAAACTTGTAAATTTTTTTTTTCAAAGTTATATATCACAGGGTTCAAAGAGTTCACTTAGGTGTAATGCTAATGTGAAGAGTAAGGTTCTAGTGAAGCGTTGACCTCGTCATCTGACAGCCTCATATTGATGTAATGTGAATGTGAAGAGTTAAGGGCCATTTCAGGTGCCGACTTGTTATCTCTCTCGAATTATTCTAGAGCAACGCTTTCCAAACCGGGTCCAAAAGAACTTTGAGAAAATCCACAAGAAAATAATATATTTTGGGGGTCCATAGTATAAAATACAGAAAAAATAATAAAATATGTCCAGAAATTCCCGATTAGAAGTTACTCATACTTTCTGGAACCTTCTTGAGTTATAAGAAAAGGTGAATAAATAATATCACCCAATAGAACATTCTCGAAGAAAATAAGTATTTAAGAACAGCTAATCTAGAAAAAAAAGTTGGTCCCACTCAGATTAAATCGTTTCATTCCATTGAGAGTAATCGGAATCGTTTGGGGGAAATTGGAAAAAGTATTAAAATCTAAGATGTGTAAGTTCTTTCTTCGTTTTTCTCATACAGTTTCATTCAAAAAATGAAGTATATAAAAGCTTTTACCAATTTAAACTGCAAACTTAAGTAACATTTTTTCTTAGCTAGTTTAATTCTTAAGTGAAAAACCTTTAATAAAGTGCCTTGCCTATTAATGAAAATAGGAGAATTTGAAGTTATTCTAATTAAGGATATATGTATATTTATTTTTTTTCTCAAAGTATGAGTCAGAATCATTAAAGTTTGAAAATTGGAAGAGGTTAAGAGGAAATAACGATGAATATATTTCCTTATTTTCCCGTATTAAAAAGCATTTTTATTGTAATAAACAAATGGGATGTATTTTAATGACCTATTAAATATTGTTTACTATCTTACCGGTTTCTAATGTAAAATAAAATAAATCACTAATTTCAAAGTAAAAAATACTAATTAAGAGAGAAATTTCTTTGTTAGTATCATGTAATATACGTTTCATGTTGTCGAGAAATGTATGTAAACATAATTTTTCTATCATCTATGCAATTTTCTTTCGTAATGTGATGTTTGTTTTTACTAATGACTTGTAGTAATTGATGTAGTGTCGTGCGGTAATTGGTGTACCGTTATTTTTCTAAATCTGTCCTGTTTCATTTTCTATTGGTAAAATTGTTTTCTTTCGACCAGTTTTTATAAAGTAACTTTGATAAAGGTAAAACTTATAATCATACATAAATTTACGTCCTTGGTCACATACTTTTCATTAAAAACGAATTAAAGTAAAAAATGTATATACATGTAAGAAAGGGAAGTAACACCAAAAAAACTAAAAGAAGAAAATAATGATTGTTTCCGGTATGATTTTTTAGTTTTTCTAAATTGCAAGGTAGAGCTCATTTCAGCTACGACAAATTAAATATTTACGTCAGTAAAATTAATATCAACAATATTTGAACAAAACAGATCTTCATGAAAGTGTGTAAAATGTCCACTTTAACATATATTTAATCTATCTTGAGAGTCTAGTTAAAGAATCCTTATTATATATCATTTGTTAATTTAATTTTGCCTTTTTCTCGCGTAACTTATGACTCTCTATATAAAATATAACTATAAACAAACCACATTCAGCTGTACTTTTCGTTTTAAAATGAATCATTTCCTAGTGAGACTTCAAAATCTTATATATATTTGCTGCTACACTCATCTCCAAAATTAAGCTCACAAACAGGATTTTTAACATAATTCTAAATTTTGCTACCAGTAAAATTGATAGAACTTGTATTTTATATTTTGGATTATGGGTCGTTCAAAAGATAAAATATCATTCATCGTCTTAGGAGAAGAAGTTGTTTATCGTTACTTTTGCAGAACTACTGGATTGAAACCATTTAAGCATCTGGAATTTTTACCTGCAGTTTTGTGAATATTGCATTAAAACAAACAAGTTAGCCTGTTTGCAGTAAGAATGACTTCTCATAGTCGGTAAAATGATTCCTTGAGATTGATAGCCACTGGCAGGCGTGAAGGTAGTTACAAGTGGCTCTGAAAGTAGTCTCTCCCGGAAGCCGAATCAATTTTGAGCAGGTGGTACAGCCACCTAAAAGGTCGACCAGGGCAGCCAGAGAGCAAAGATACCTACTCAAGATCGTTACATGGCCTTAAGCGCACGATGACATAGGCAGATAACAGCTCCTCAGCTTGCTCGTCTGTGTCTTGCTTGCTGTGTTTGGAGGAAGAATTTCCAGGCAAACTGTCAACAGACTTCTAGCAGAGACTGGCCTTTACACTCGGGGGCCCCCTCTCGTTGAAAATAGTTAATGATTATTTGTTAGTAGCAAACGTTTAGTGAGACCTAAGTATGCCTCTACAATGAAATAAAAGGAAAAATTCCAACTTACGGAGTTTGAACTGTAGAGGATTATAGGCCTTCGAAAAGGAGGATTTTCCTACCGCGCAATATGATCTCACGTGCAGCGGAAGAGTTCCACAGTGATGCGAATTTAGATGCAGTGGACCGACGAGCACCGAGCAACTCTAAAAACTGGCAGTGGACGACGGAAGGGGACGTCAGTGCGCGACGATCAACACCTGCTCCCCATGGCTCCCCTGGACCACACAGCTTCCTCCAGGCAGCACGTTGGTCTACTGATACAGGTGTACTAATGTCGGCTTCGTCAATTCGTCGACGTCTGCTGCACCGTGGATTGCGTACAAGAGTGCCTTTATACAGGATGCCCCTCACGGCAAACCATTGACGGCTGCGTTTGCAATGGGCTCATGAGCACAGAGCCTGGCAAGCTGATTAGCACCAAGTTGTCTTTTTAGATGAATCACGCTTCAAATTGTGGCCATGATAGCCACATTTATGTTAGACGCTATGCCGGTGAACGCTGCCTTCGAGAGTGCGTTATCAAACGACATAGTGGC